>APFE031333208.1:33802-57646 GCA_000404065.3 Pinus taeda
GTTTTGAAAAACGTGCCTCTTGGCATGCCTCAGCCCCTTTATAGCTTGTGCATAGTGATTTATGTGGTCCACTTCCAATTGTTTCATTCTCTGGCTATAAGTATTTCTTAACTTTCGTTGATGATTTCTCCAAACGCACTTGGGTATACTTCTTAAAACTCAAGAGTGAAATATTTCACATGTTCTTGGCCTTTAAGGCCTTTGTTGAAAAACAATCTGGACATCAAATTCTTAAGCTAAGATCTGACAATGGTGGAGAATATGTTAACAACCAATTCATCAACTTTTGCACTGAGAATGGAATTCAAATGCAACATATTGTTCCATATACTCCACAACAAAATGGTGTAGCTAAAAGGAAGAATCACACCTTAAAGGAAATGGCTAATTGTATACTTCAATCTAAAGGACTTAGTCTTAATTTTTGGGCATGAGAAATTAATTGTGCAAATTACATAGTAAATCACACTCCTACTAAGGTTTTAAAGAATGCCACTCCAGAAGAAGCATGAAGCTCAATTAAACCAGATGTAAGTCACTTACGTGTTTTTGGAAGTGAAGCATGGGCCCATATTCCAGATGAGAAACATAAAGCTTTAGAACCTAAGAGTGAAAAATGTAATTTTGTTGGATATTCTGAAGATGTCAAAGGATATATACTTGTTTCACTTAAATCCAAAAATATTATCATTAGAAGAGATGTAAAGTTTGCTGAAAATATATCGGCCTACGAGCCTAGTTTGGCGGATGTGCCACCTCTCTCTATCCCTTCTACTTCTGAAATATTTCTTCTTCAGATGATGACAACGAGGATGACAATCCTCCCCCACCTTATCAGGATCTTCCTTCATCTCCTCAGCTTCCAAAATGGGTTCGTGCTACTGAGGATGCAGCAGGTGCTCTTGTCGATGATCCTACAAATCAGCGACGTACATGTTCTCAGTTCGATAGAGCCTCTTCTTTACTAATTCAAGCTTCAACGAATTATGATCCTGACACCATTGTAGAAGCTTTAGGCCATCCAAATTGGGACGCAGCTATGAATGAATAATATCGTTTGTTATTGGCAAATGATACATTGGATCTTGTTCCTCTTCCAAAGGGACGAAAACTTGTTAGATGCAAATGGGTTTACAGAACCAAGTATGGACCAGATGGAAAAGTTGATAAACATAAAGCTCATCTTGTTGCTAAGGGTTTTGACAAGTTGAAGGCATTGACTATACTGAAACCTTCTCACCTGTTGCTAAAATGAACTCTATCCACCTTGTTCTTTCCCTTGCTGCCTCTTTCAAATGGGAATTCCAACAGATGGATGTTAAATCTTCCTTCTTGCATGGGGACTTGCATGAATAAATATATATGGAACAACCTACTGGATTTATACAAACAGACTCCAACCTTGTATGTCGGCTTAACAAATCCATTTATGGTCTCAAGCAAGCCCCTCGAGCTTGGTATGCCGAAATGGATAGCTTTCTTTTAGAAACTGGCTTTTTTAGGTGTCATTCTGACAATACTGTCTACACCAAGAATTGGGCAAGTCTCTTATCATTCTTGTTCTTTATGTCACTGATATTATCCTTACTCGTAGTGATCCCAACCTTATAAACCATGTGAAGTCCAACCTTAAAAAGAAGTTTGAAATGATAGACTTAGGACACTTGCATTGTTTTCTTAGTCTTCAAGTCTTGCAATCCAAGGAATGTATTTCCCTTTCCCAATCCAAGTATGCCTGTGATCTTCTACGCCACTTTCACATGGAAGACTGTAAGCGAGCCCCTTCTCCCTTTCAGTCTGGAGTCAAACTTTCAATCACTTGTACTTCCCCTAAAGTTGATGCTACCTTATACCATCAACTTGTAGGAAAACTTTTGTATCTGACCCATACCCGTCCTGACCTTTCCTTTGTTGTTGGCCTTATTTATCGGTTTATGCAAAACCCACATGAAAGTCATTGGAAAACAGCTAAAAGAATACTTCATTATGTTCGAGGTATAGTTCAGTTTGGGATTCATTACAGTGCAGAAGCATCTCCTCTATTGGTTGGTTTCACTGATTCCGATTGGGTTGGTGACCTTAATGATCGGAAGTCTACTGTAGGTTATGTCTTCACTCTTGGTTCTAGACCTATTACATGGGCTTGCAAGAAACAAAGTGTCATTTCTCCTTTTTCAGTAGAAGCAGAGTATCGTGGCACCCATAGAAGCTAGTAAGGAAGCCTTGTGGCTTCGTCAGATCCTGCCAGAGTTTGGTTTTCAACAACATCATCCGACTACACTTTGGTGTGATAATCAAAGTGTCATTCAACTATGCAAAGGTCCAGTCCAACATCAGTGCAACAAACACATTGAACTACACATGCACTTCATCAGAAAGCTCATTGATGACCATGTTCTTGAAGTGAAATATTGTTCAACCAAATATTGTTCATATATCATGAGGATGTGTTCATTTTTTTTTACAAGTGACACAAATGCCTATCTAAAACATAATTTTCCAATGCATCTGTTAACGTATTCAAATTTCGTGGAATGTGTTGATATGTAATGTAATCAAGGATTCTTTCCAGTAATCGAACACTTAGATACATATACAAAATTTATGGATTTCTTAATAAATAATGACCATTTAATTGTAGCACAACAAGTTTTTTTTTTTTTAGATGGAGCCCATTTGTGGATTCGGGTAATTGATCAATAGAGAATGAAACCGAAGTTTCACCATTGTCATGACGTGTAAGCATCAACTCAACCAAATATTGGAATAACACACATAAATGACCATGCCCCCCGGGCGAGCGAGGGTTACGAGTCATAGGATGAATACCTGATTGCGATAATGGTCAAACGGTAAAGACTCAGTGATAAGATCCCATAAAAGGATGCAAGAAAACCTTAATCTCATGGCGAGAAAAAGATGCCCCTAGTTGAAATATTTTGACAATTTTAGGTCGAAGTGAAATGTCAATAGGCAAGGTAGCAGTAATATTTCCCATATTACCTTTGGATAGAACTTCATGCACAAAAGCAGGTGTTCGAAGTGGATGTGTTGGGTTATGAGAAGCAAAAGTCTCAAGACACGAAGAAATCTCACTAAGACTTGGAAGAAACGAGGAACGATGATGAGCATCATTCAAAGGAGTTTCGTCAAGAGACTTAGCCTCAACAATACTCTCATCGATGGGAAATATCTCATTCAAGGGATCCAGAGAATCCCAAGAACCAAGCCAAGGAGATTGGGAAATACATGTCTAGGCGCATAATAAGAGTAGTATGACTTTCAGAAGTAGCTACTGAAGCCAAAATAATTTCTTGATAAGCTTGTTCTAAAGGACTTAGCATCATAGCATCATCAAAAGAATCAACCTGATCTAGAGTAGGGTTGATACATGGACCACATGAGGTTGAGATCATACTGAGATGACATGCAGATGTGGGAGAGAAAAAGTTCCCATTAAAGGAGAATCTTTGAAAAGACCTACCCCCACGCTCTCATAGGGAATATCGGTATTTCACACATGGGACATTGGCATTTGAAGAACCGGAAGAGAAAAAGGCCAATTGATCAACGGTGATGGTTTTCCCTTCATGAGGAAAACATAGCACATGGAACAAAGAGGAAACCACACAAAACATGGCATGAGTCCAACTTCGTGCAAGTAGAAGGTTGTAATTCAGATTTGCATCTACAAATTCAACTTCTAATTCGACAATTTTCCCTTCCAAGGTGATGGGAAAACTTGTTAGAATAACATAAGGACAAGATCCTCTACCATCAAAGGCTTCTAAAATATTTAGAGACTGATTGAGAGGTGGACAGCCAATGGATTTCCAACATGAAATAGACATGATGCAGATGGAAGCACCCTCATCAATGAAAGTTTGATGAATTGTCTTCCCTTTTATCATGACTTGGATTAAAAAAATGATTTGATGGGGAAGACGAGGTACATGGTTTTCCAGATCAAAAGTGATCAAATTCGAATTTGCAGGATCAATTCCTCCTATAGTAGATAATAATGATTTTTTCTGCGTTGGGCAAGTTTGGAGAACTTCCAAGGCAGACATCGCCGAAGGTGCTTGAGCTAGATCTTCGACAATATTGTAATGTTGAGCAGCTCTAGCGTTCATATTAAAGATGATTTCCAAAGCACACCTTTAGGAGGTGGTTGGATGACAGATTCATTATTATCTCTTGATATGAAGAGGACCAGAACTGGGTGGAGTGGAAGTAGAAGGTGTATCAGTGGCTTCCTTCTCCACCGTCTGCTTTTGAGGAGTTTGATAATCTTTCGACCAAGTGGCAACAGAAATAGGGAATGTTCCACTCATGTAAACCTGATAACCTGAAGAGGCAAAGGATTGTGGTTGTTCTACCAATTGGGTATGCTGTGATGGAAATGGATCTTTTAGTACAACTGACATCCCTTGAGTGCCTTTCAATAAGCGACTAACTTCTACATGACGGGGACAATTCTTGGTATAGTGATATTCCTCACAAATGAGGCAAGAATACTTAGGCTTATGGTTGGAGACATCATCAACATATGACTTAGGAGAATCCTGTTTTGGGGTATCATATTTTGATTTTCCTTTACCCTTGTTCTTACCTTTTGAGGTTTTGTCTGTCGTGGTAGACTCAATGGAATTAACCTTAGAAGTTTTACCAAGATTCGAAGAGGATTTCGAAGGAGGATTGGATGCAGTATTCAAAACAGATTTTTGCTTCGAAGAAGCTTTATTGGAAGTTTGAGATACTGATCCAATAATACCATCGACAGGTGGTACGCCTAGAGATTTAGAATATGCTGGATTTGTAGATGGCCTCAGAGCATTAGGCAAGAGATCATATAACATGCCAAATTGGGAATATACCAAATCTAAATATTGGGCATGGGCAATGGCTTGATCTTCATTAACAAAACCTCCCATTTCTATGTCTGCAACAATTTTGTTGATGAATTATTTGGTAAACCATTCAATTAACAACTCATCAGGTACTTCAAACTTAATGAGGCGTTGCCAATGTCTCCAATCATGGATGTGATCGGAGATGTGGGTAGCAGTATCATGTTTAAGAGATGCAAATGGGTACTAGTTTCATCACGAACCGGTAATTGGAAGTGAGTGAGGAAGGCCATGGCCAAAGAATTGAAGTCTAAATAGGCACCTCGAGGTAACTCAATGTACCATTTCGCGACGGCACGTGTCAAATTTCGCTGAAAGAGATGTAGATAAACAGAGTCGTCAACCCAGGAATTGGATGAACACCATAAGTGGTAAGTCATAACATGGGCCTGGGGGTATTCTTTAGCTTTCCCTTCGAATTTTGGGAAATCGCTAGGAATCTTAGGGGAACCGGAGGTCAATAATGTGAATCAAGTATTAGATCATTAGTGAGCCTTGACACATCCGACAGTTCCAACGTCGCTAGAAATGACAATTACAGGTTGAAATGCATGTAAGGCCCATGATAAGCTCCAATTTGTGGATTCCATCCTTTTTGGTAAGGGTTTTTCCCCCAAAGTGGTGGATTTTGACCATAAGAAGCTTGAAATTGCCCCCACTGAGGGGTACCCTGACCATAAGGTGGATTCTACCCCCACAAATGTGGGTTTTGACCAGGGTAAGGTTGATACTGACCTGCCATAGGCCATTGAGAACCATAGGGTGGATAAACATTTTGCGTGGCATATGGATTATAAGGTTGGTGTTGCAACTGCTAACCCTGGTGATAAAACTATTAGCCCTGCTGCTGCAGGGGTTGGCTTTCTGGCTGCAAGGGTTGAAATTTTTGATATAAAGGTTGGTTTTGCTGTTGCAAGGGCTGAACTTACTGCAACAACGGTTGACCTTGCAGATAAAAGGGTTGATTCGATTGTTGGAAAAATTGCCCTTGTTGCAACAAAGGTTATTGAAACTGCTACAAAGGTTGCCCCTACTTAATTGAAAAGGTTTCCCCTACTGCTATAAAGGTTGTTGTTGAATAGTCCCTCGAGGAATTCCTTTTTGGCACTGATAAGTTCAAGTTGGGAATTGTTCATATGCACCAGAAACAGGATTTTGACCAGGTTGTGTATGAGGACCTACTTGTGGAATATAAGGTTGATTTTGATGTGCTTGTGCTTGTGCTTGTGAACCATATGGAACATAACGCTATTGGTTGGGTATCTGGGGTGAATAAGGATGTTGATACTGGATATTACTTGTTCCGGATGGAATATATGATCCAGTGGGATTAGGAATACCACTAACAAGTTGAATCACTCCAACCATGTGAGGTTGCGATCCACTCACATGGGTTCCACTTGAGACAAGAGGGATATTTGGAAATTGCTCCCCATGATGCGAATGAGGTGGTGGCACATTTTTTCCACTTAATGGGGGAATTGAGGAACTAATAAACGCATTAACCAAAAATGTCGGTTGCACCATGGTTGTAGGTTGGAATGAAAGTAACGGTTGTGTCAGAATAGTCGGTTGATTCGAAACTGAAGTAACGATAGTTTGCATAGGGACATGAGAGGTCACATTAAGAACAAACATACCAAAAGTAGGCATAGCATTCGATGACCAAATTGGATTTTGGTATAGCGAAGAAGCACTGGGAGTTCCTAAAACTAGTTGATACAAGGCCGTATAACCAAGTGGAAGCATAGGTCCACTGTTTTCAAGAGGTGGTTGAGATGTAACTCTTCCCACATAAGAAACACCTTTCGGCGGAAAGTTGTATTCATAATCATTATCAACACTAGGAGTGTGAGCAGCTAAGACTTTGAGAGGACCTCTAAGAGAGGTTGGAAATTCACCTTCTGAAGCCATGGGTTGAAACAGTAGGCGAGGAGGAACCTGAGATGGATGAGGAGATAACTCTAAAGGAACACCAGGATTTTTGTATGGACTATAAGGTTGTTGGGGATATATCACCAACGGATCAAAAAGTGGATTCAGAGGGAATAAAACAAACCTTTGTGGACTCTTAGGGGTTTTAAGATCAGACTCCTGAGACGATGATGAGTCTTGAGGTGGAGGACGAGAAGCAAGGGGTTGGATACTTAGGACAATTCAAAGTTGAAGACCTTGATATTCAAGTGACTGTGAAAGTTCAAGGCGAACTCCTTGTGATGACCCTTCAGTATCAGATGATGAAGGGGAACGGTGAGGTGAACGCAGTGGTTCAACCACAATGACTTTCTCTCAAAATCAAAAGAAGAAGAGATGATTTCATTGAGGGATTTAAAATTAAAATTTACAAGGAATTACTCAATATGAGGTCAAGAGGGTTTACTAAGTATCTGTGAACCACTATATACACCTTAGCTAAAACCAAGGACTTGACATACGACGATCAATCTCCTTGAATGTTGTGTTCGGTGTATCACGTTTACAAGGCAGCAGACTCTGTTACATGTGGCTAAAAGATAGAAACCTAGTGGGGTCTCCTAATATATACTCGACAGTACAGGGAGCACAAGTCCGTGTTAGCGCTTTCTAATGCATAACCATTTGCTGAGAGTGTTCTGATATACTTGCCATACTTAAGTGCCTCCTATATACCCGAAAGTACTGGAGAAGCTTCGATATAATTCTGTACTGGAACAAGATTTCACCCCCAGGATATAATGCAAGCAATTGATGATGGCTGCTATGTTTAAAGATGTAGAAGCACGTCTCTAGCCTAGACCTCTAGATATTTGCGTTAGGTTACAAATGCTCCTTAGGTTATTTGAGGTAAATTTTAAGTTTATCCTGAATTAGGTTTCAATTTTATGGCTCAACGATGTCACCTGGATTCCTATGATGCAACTAAATGAGAAAAAGGAAATCTTTTCATTCGATGAAAGCTAAACTACTGAAGGAAGAGAGACAACCAAACAATGCATCAATCAAGAAAAATGCATCAAAACATATCTCCCTAACTTTTTGAATGCAAGGTGTAAAAAATGAAAACTACTCTTTCACTTTCATTAATGAATGCAATGCCAAAATGCAATCTTATGAGAAACAAAATCACTTTCTTTCACTAAGATGCACTAATATTTTTGTTCTTTTTCATTCACTTTCATTCAAAATGCAAACTAATGCATAAGAAAAGAAAAAATAGATTTCAAGACAACTAAAATGAAGATTTCATTCACTTTGGTTTCGAATAAAACAAAAATTGTTTCAAAAATGCTTAAATGAAGAGATCCTTTCACTTCTCTTTTCAAAACAACGAAATCAAAACAAGCATATACTTTCAATTTCACCAAAGCAAACAATTGTAATCTATGTTTGACAACGGAGCAAAGGTAAATTTCAAAGTACAAATATAACCCAATACTAATGAAAACAACTTTGCAAATATGAACCGAAAGCAACTTGAAAATGGTATCCTGATCACGGAAAAAAAATCCCAAATGGAGACAATCTATCTCACAAAGACAAGCCAAGTGATGAGTGAAGGATAACCTAGATTTAGAAACCCTAAAAGACAATCTAAATTCAATCACACACCAACAGAAGTAAAGATACAATTGCAACCATTAAAGGAAAACAATCAAGGCAAACACAATGAGATCACACTAGAAAAATGCTCAAAGAGGTTGAGACACCCTAAAAATGAGAAGAAACCCTAATTTTTGCTAACCTTTGGGATTAGCGCGCCTGTGAAAGGCAAAGTAGTGCTGAAAGGCAAAGCAACATGACTGTTAATCCAAAATCAGCTCTGGCAACGCTTCTGTAAAACCAGAAAACACATTGGGCGATGAAAAGAAGGAAAAATAAAAAAGTTTCAAAAATCAGACTAGACTCAGCACTCTCAAGCAAAAACCAGTGACTGTATAAACCTACAATGATGCACACCAGCCGAGAAATCGACGGTTGGTCAAACTAATCAGAGGATTAGATCGAAGAAATGGATGGAAAGGTTATAGATTCCCCACTAGAGTCACCATTTTCTTGTGTAGGTAAATCCTCTCTGCGGATAGAGACGATCCCTCTAACTCAATGAGTGGGTCTAGCAACCAAAGAGACAGTCTACAAGAAACTTTCCTATATTACAATCGAAATAAGAGAGGAGGAAGGAGACCTACTTCACTCTAATGCTATAATGCACTCCTTTGTTGAAGATCTTGATCACTTTCTCCTCAAGCTCAGTCCTTATTTCTCATAGAGATTAAATACCTGCACAAGAGGCCAAAGACATGGCAAAGCATAAAAGTGAAACAAGCATAATCAAATGTAATACACTTAACCAGTCAGGGAGGATTAAGATAAATGAATCATTGACACAAGCATTTATGGAAACTGAACCAACAATTGTATATATTAATAAACAAAATAGGAAGCATACAACCAAGGCCTTGATGTTTGTAGCCCTCCTTGAGTGCATGTCAAAGTCCAAGCTCAAGATCTCCAAGCACTCCTTCTCCAAGCCAAAGTGAATTGCATGTAGGCACTATCTTAGCATAAGGGTGCAAATAATCAGAGACCAACCATTTGGGAATGGAGGGGGATGAATTTATAGGCAGAGAAAGGGAGTTAAGATCTCACCAAAGATAGGGGAAGGTCCTCATCTCAAGGAGGAAGCTCATAGGGATAAGATCAAAGGGTAATATTAGGATAATTCAACCACATCCACAACGAACATCATCCAACTCATCATTCTGGAAGCCTCTAGATCATGAAGCTTCTCCTCCACTTTGGGAAAACTTGCCTTTAAGGGATCAACGCGAGTATCTAGGAAAAATCCGTGCTGGTAGCTCGAGGCTCATATGGTGCAACCTGCCATCAGCACAAGAGGGTAGTTTCACAGTTGCACTGGCCCAGAGATTATGGTTTTGAGCTCATTTTTCTCTGGAAAGGCTCAGGGTAACTTTTAATTAGTTCTTCAGGGAGGATCTGGACTGCATATCAAGATGGGTACACTGCATAGTTGTCAAGCTTTTGGCACTCTGGGGTATGACACAAGGAAGTGCAGGAGGTGTGACAAAATACTGTGTAACAATGCTCAATGAAGTTGTTAACCCTTTCAGCTTCAAACTGAACATGAGAGGAATCTACCTGAGTGGCTGCAAATGATATGGCCACATCAATGGGGCATAGTGGCTGAAATCCCAGCCCTGCCTGAAAGGGGCAATGGCCTATTGAGCTGTGGAGAGCCCTATTGTAGCTGTGTTGGACATAGGGTAGACTTTCAACCCATGTGCATGGATGCTTTGAGTTGTACATACACAAAATTCTTACAATCATCCTGGTTACAACCTTTGTTTGGCCATCAGTTTGGGGATGGAAAGCCATGGACTTCGTAAGTTTTGTGTCCAACATCGACCAAAGACTTGACCAAAATTCACTGAGGAATCTGCTATCCTAATCTGAGACATTGGACTGTGGGACCCCAAAGTGTACCTACAATCGCTCAAAGAAGAGCTTACTAGTGGCCTCTACAATGATACTCTTCTTGCATGCTGCCATGCTGGCCATCTTAGAGAATCTGTCGACGACCACGAAAACGTAATCATTGCCGTGCTTAGTAGAAGGAAGGCCTGACATGTAATCCATGGAGACAGATTCCCAAGGCTGGCTAAGAGTAGGTAGAGGAGTATACAAGACTTGTTTCTTGATGTTGGTTTTGGCAATGGCGAAGGTGGTGCAGGATCTAATGTACTTGTCAACATCCTAATGAAGTTTCAGCCAATAAAAATACTTCTACAATACTGCCATTATTTTATCTCTTCTAAAATGTCCAGTGACCCAACTGTAGTGTGCCTCCCAAATCATCTTGGCACGCTCACTTGAAGGAACAAAAATGTGTCCCAGGTGGCATAACAGTGCATCCTAACGATGAAAATTTGGAGCTTGCTTCCCTTCCAGGAGTGTATGGTATATGTTGCTGAATTCTAGATCACTCTTGTAAAGATGTGGCCACCCCGATGTCTCCTACCCACAGGAGTCGAGCACAGTGATCAGCGCCATGACTGGTGGTCGGTTGAGGCAATCAATAATGTTATTGGTGCTTCCCTGCTTATACTTAATGCTCGAATGGAACTATTGCAGATAGGTGGACCATTTTTTATGTCGATCATTCTGTGACTTCCCTTGTGCCTGTATGAATTGTAGAGGTCGGCAGTCTATGTGGATGACCGTTTCCTTCCCCAAAATGTAATGTTTCCATTGATGGAAGGCCTGCACAATGGAATACATTTATTTTTCATAAGTGGGGTACTTTCGGACTGTGTCTAAGAGTGTCTCACTGTGGTAAGCCACTGGATGCCCATGCTGATTAAGAATCACACCAATAACATAGTTGGAGGCATCTATCTCAATCTCAAATTATTGTTGCAGGTCTGGTAATGTGAGCATTGGTGCAGAACAGTGGCGATTATTTAACTCAGAGAATGCTTTTTTTTTGGGTTTCTGACCAAAAAAACTTTGCTTTCGCTCTGCCCTTGGTGACTTGACTTAAATGCCAAGTGATATGAGAGAACCCCAACATGAACCTACGGTAGAAATTGGCAAGACCCAAAAAGATGTAGAGCTCTATTAGAGTGGTTGGGGCTGGCCAATCCCGAATGACTTGTATCTTGGATGGGTCCACATGTAAACCCTGCTCATCAATGATGTATCCCATATATTAAACTTGGGTCAGGACAAAGGTGCATTTCTCCAAGTTAGCACACAAATTGTGTTGCCACAGGGTTTGAAGGACCTATCAAATATGGTGGAGTTGCTCTTCCTAACTTTGGCTGAAGATAAAGATGTCATCTAAACACACCACCGCGAATGCATTGGTGAAGGGTCGCAAGATGTCGTCCATCTGTCTCATGAAGGTTGCAGGGGAGTTTGTCAATCTGAACGACATGACCAATAATTCAAGAAGGCCCTCTTTGGATTTGAAGGCAATCTTCCACACATCGGAGGGTTCAATAGGAACCTGGTGATAACCTAACCTCAAGTCAATATTGTTGAAATATTTGGCCCCTTTGAGCTGGTACAGAAGGTCATCAATCCACGAGATTGGGTACCTATTCTAGACAGTGATCTTGTTCAGTGCCTGATAGTCAATACATAACTTCCAGGTCCCATCCTTCTTCTATACAAATATAATCAGGCTCCCACAAGGTGATGAGCTTGGTCTGATGTGCCCTTTCTACAATAGTTGCTGAATTTGCCTCTTGATATTATCGTTCTCCAGAACAAAGTGTCGATAGATCGGTCCATTGGGCAGCGGCATGCCTGGGGTCAAATTGATGGAGTACTTGACCTGGCAGTGCATAGGTACCCTTGTGGGTGAGGCGAAAATATCCCTGTACTCCTCCATGATCTTGTCCATCTGTTGTTGTTGTGCAGAGGAGCCCTGCCTGGAAGTCGTGGCCACAACCTTCTTCTTTCCTTAGGGGTAAATCATAAGGAAAACAAATTTCCTAGTTTGGGAAATGATCTTACTACATTGCTTTTGCAGTGATCAAAGAGATGGCAGTAGGCGGGGCTACCTCCGGTATATTGTACAAATTATTAGCCAAAGTAATAATCACAGAGCGATATCTAGAATCATATATAGCATGTCACTTCCACAAGTATGGTTGTCTTAACAGTACATCACACACTTCAAGATGAGCAATGTCACATAATACCTCATCCGTGAAGGGCTTGATGTTGTAGGGAAGGCAACATTGATGACTGACGCGAAGATCTCGTCCTTGGTGAAGCCACCTGATGGCGTATATCTGTGGATGTGTTGTAGTCTTTAGGCCCAAATGCTTCACAACCTCTGCTGAAATGAGGTTCTTTTGGTTCTCATTTTCGACAATGAACTGCAACAGAGAACCCTTCACCCACATCTATGACTGGAAGAGGCATTCCCCCTCCTATGGATCTTCAGGATCTTGGTGGTGGTTGTGGTGGCATTGGGCTCCGCATCGATGATCTAATTCCCTTTGTTAGTTCTCTTATTGGGTTTTGATTCAGAACCATAACCTAAATTTGTTTCAGAAGCCTTCATCTCGGCCACCAGTGACTACTTGGACTGAAACTCACTTGTATTATGAGTGGAGCTCATATGGAACTCACACCATTTTCCCATGTCCTTCTTTGTCTTTGTGGTGTTGTTCTTTGCTTGCAGCTTTAGCGAGCTGTTCTAGGTAGCCCCACCTTGGCTTGGTCCTTTATTCTATGGTTTGGGGGCTCCTTTTCCTTGCTTTGGATTTACATATCCAAAGTCCCACTTCTTTTGTTTAAACTTTTGCTCAATCTTGACAACGAATCGATACGCTGTGTCGAGTGAGGAAGTGTTAGGAACTCCATCTCATCCTGGATGTACTTATGTAGACAACCGGGGTACTTGAGCACCAAATTACGCTCAATATCCTTGATACCCAGCTTCGTGTGAAGGACATGGAAAATATTTGTGAAGTCTAGCACATCTTGGTCCCTTCCTTGCCATATCATGGTCCACTTTATGTATTTGTCTTCATAGCTCCCGACAGGGTAGTATTGTTCCTTGATGGCGTCTCAGAAATAATTCCAAGTGGGTATGGCTGAAAACAATGAGGGTTCACTCTCATCCTTTTGTTTACGTGTGGGGTGGCTTTGAGAAGTGCAAAAGTAATATTTTCCTGATTGGAAAAGTCATGAACTGAAAAATATCTTTCCAACAGATTTAACCATTTATGTACGGTGTTTGCATCTATCAAGCCTTCGAATATGGGAATATTGAAGTTAACTTGTACCTTAAAAGGAATGTCGCCTCCAGAGTGGATGCTAGATGAAGATGCATCAACTGTGGGTAATCGTCGAATGATTTGGGAAAAGTTTTCCATCATCACGTCCCTCTGTCACTCGAGGGCTTCCTTGAGAAACATTTTGAAAGGATCTCCTGACCCTCATCTTTCTTTTCTTCTGCCATGGGAGGTCGTCAGGTTTTGTGAGGCTGATCTTGCAATGGTTCAACCAAATCAAGCGCTACTCCTTATACCCTCACCTCGTTGGGGACATGCAAAGAAAAACAAAGAAAGAGAAGACTGCTCTGATACCACCGATCCAAACTTAAATAGGAACACAACAACTTAAAAATATAATCATAAACACAAATATGCAGCAGAAAAACACTTCATTTCATTAATAGAAAAATATTGAATTATGCTTACAAACAGAATGGAAATAAGATAGCTCGAGTGATGGTAGCTTATCTCTGAGAAGAGATGTGGCGGCTACATGCTTCTGAACTATGTTACAATGAGGCTCAAGGGCCTATTTATTATTGTAAAACATGAGAAAACACTGAACAACCAAAACCCTAACCCCAAGAGATGTAACACCAAGAGTTTGTGGGCCCCATTGGGGTTAGTTGGGTAGCCAACTTCCCGGGGTCGTAACTTGGTCATATTATCTTTGTTTGGCGCGTATGATACCTTGTTGGAAAGGTCTCGTTGAGTAATATAGGTTTCCCTATGGGTTTGTGCCTATGACCACAGACCTGTCGCAAACCCCAAAAAAATGTCGTTTAGGGGGTCAAAACTGCTCAACAAGTTCAGGACTCGAAAAACTACCAAAAACAATAAATGTTGAAATGAACAAGGAAACATATGAAACTAACTAAGGGGTCTAGGTGGAATAGGCGGGTGGCCACCAATATCCACCTGGATCACATCCATTGCATCTGATCGAGACTCTCGTTTCCTTAGAGAGTTTTGGACGAGTTTGTGGAGAATGATGGAGACCAAGCTGAAGAGGAGTATGACATTTCATTCGCAGACCGATGGGAAAACAAAGGTTGTCAACCGCATAGTGATACATTTACTCCGGGGATATTGTGTCAAGCATTCCAAGTTGTGGGACGAGCAATTTCCTTATGTACAACATGCATATAATAGGGCAGTGCATTCATCCACTCATAGCTTACCGTTCGAGACATGCTTTGGGTATTTTCCAAAGGATCCCTTAGACATGGTCTTAGGGAGAGATGAAGATTCCAGTGAGAAATATGATAGGGAAAAGAACGGAATTTCATTCAGCGAATTCAAATGATTCACCAGAAAGTTCAAGAGCAGTTGGAGAAAAGTCAAGCTCAATATAAAGCTCAACATGAAAAGCACCGGGTTCATCACCAATTCTAGGCTAGAGCCATGGTGTGGCTTTACATTAGCAAACACATAATGAAAGGGGAAGGAAATAAGTTGAGACCAATCTGATACAACCCATTCACCATATTAGAAAAGATTGGAGACAATGTTTTTCGTCTCAATTTTCCAGCATACATGCAGATGTACTTAGTGGTGAACATTGAAAACTTGAAGCTTTATGAGCCTCCTTTGATCATGAATACCGAATAGGTTGGACAGGTTCCTACAATGGATGACTTTGCACCAAAATACTTGGAAAAACTACCTGAGAATATCATTCTTGATATAGGAAATAAGACTTCACGACGGGGAGACGTGGAGTACATTCGTATTGGTATTAAGGGAATGCATCCAAGTAAGGCCCATTGGATTGAAAAGGAGAAAGTGAGGGAGAAATTCCCTCACTTTCCAATTGAATGATAAATATTTTCATGGCCCAAAAGCTCATTAGCGGGGAGGAATGATCTAGGAGGATCCCAAAATGCCAAATTTTCAAAGTCCTTAAAATGCAATGAAACTAGTCCCAAATCAAAGAGTTCATCATTCTGAATCCAATGGCGAGAATGACACCTCAAATGGACAATGTATTTGGAAGTTATGGCCTGCTGAAGTTTTTCCAAAACAAATATTTTTTTTGCAGGCAAGACCGATAGTGTCACTTGGCATGCCGATGTCAGCAGTATGGATGCTGAAATCATCCATACAACTCTTGATGTTAGCAGGGTGACAGGACCGTATGGTCAGGGGACAACCAATAATAAGGTGACACATGTTAGTTGACGTTAGTAGTCTAGTTAGTTGTACGGGCCAATCAATAAGCACCACATGGCAGCCCATTCAGTATACTAGATTTTCCTTGAGGCGAAAAACTGGACTGGTCCGATGACTGACAGAGGTGATTTTTTCACCTACTTAAATTGTCTAATATTGCATAAAAAACTGGTAGGAAAAAATGGTTGTTCTAATATAATAATATTATTTTAAAAATTACTGTTGACTTGACCCAACCAACTGACAAGTGGTCACCTTGCTGAACCAGTCGCCGACTGACCGTATCACACACACACACCACGCACACACACACATCACACACCACCACACACACACACACACACTACATATATATTAAATGGGCCGATGGCAAGAATCGAATCTGCCTGCTGGGTCCGCCGGCCAGTCCCACAGCGCAGATAAAAGAATACAACAAACCAATGCCAAACGACAAGACCGTTTATATATAATAATATATATTATATATATATATATAATATATATATATATATTATAATATATATATATAATATATTATTAAATGGGCCAGTAGGCCACGGATTTGAACCCATGGCCTCCAGACCTCAAACTTGGGCCTTCAACTATTAGACCACAAGTGGTCGACAAAACATAATTTTGTATATAAACTCATATATGCCACCAAGTTGGGAGGAGGGAATGCACAAAGAGCGAGACACAGTTGGAACCTTGCCATCGCCAGAATTGTGTGCCCTTGGGCACAAATTTCGAGATCCGTACGGAGGGAATATTCCCTAGGAATATTTTGGGGAATATTCCAAGGAATCTTGCAGTGAATCTTTAGATTATCTAGAGCCTTAGAATTCCCAGAGAAGAAATAGGTCGAGTTTATACTCATTTTACTTGATTTTCCGCAAGAAATACATCGATGCAGTCAGTTTCATTAGATGGTAGCCGAAATCTGGTCAACCCTTGAGAAGGAATCTTTGAGATCCTTGGGGACCAGATTTTGACCGAACTAGAACAGGGTCAACTTTCAGTCATTTGACCGATTTCAAGCCACAAATTCAATGATGCTGACCGTTTATGCAACAAAGCTTTGCATTTTCATTCCATACCCAGAAGTGGAGGTATAAGGTGCCATTTTGTAATTGATTATAATTTGATTTCACTGCCAATTAATGAAAGAGGCCTCCCCACATTGAGCAGGGCCTGAAGACGTAGCCCACACTAGGTAAACTTCGTTATCAGGTTGTTTTTGTGCCTTTGATCTCATGTTTGCTTTTAAATTCTGCTTCTTTTATGTGTTTATGTCACTTGGTTACTTGCTCTTTCAAACAGAATTTTGTATGCATCCTTGAAGTAAAATCGTTGGATTAGGGAACAACAATAACAATATGGGGGCTACATGGGCTCAACACTAGTATTATATAGACCTAACAATTTTCCCTTGATTGGGCTTCCTATTTCATGACATCCTTCACTTCTCTAAATACCGCATCTCAACTATACACTACCTTCTTTGTTTTTGGGTTCTAAAGCTTGTAACCTTTTAAACCATATTTATACCCAATAAAGATGCACCTTTCAAATTTACTATCTAAATTGGTTATTTTCTCCCTTGGAACATGTACATATGCATCATAGCCAAATACCCTTAGATGTGAGAGAGTCATTTTCTTACCAACCCATACCTCATATGGAGTCTTATCCTCCAACGCTAACGAACATGATCTATTAAACATGTAACATACAATATCCAATGCCTCTACCTAGAATTATTGTCCCAATCTAGCTCCATTGAACATACTTCTTGTCTTTTCCATTAGTATCTCGTTCATACTTTCTGCATATCCATTTTGTTTAGGTGTGTATGGAATAGTCTTTTTCCGTGCTATACCACACTTCTTACAAAACTCTTCAAATTCCTTCTTTCAGAACTCTCAACAATTATCTATCCTCAACACCTTAATCTTCTTCTCTGATTGATTTTCCACCAGAGCCTTAAATTCTTTAAACCTGTCGAAGACTTTAGATTTCTTCCTGATGAAATATATCCATGTACTTCTCGAGAAGTAATCTATAAACAAGACATAGTACACATATTTACTCAATGATGGAACCGACATGGGTCCAAACACATCACTGTGCGCAAACTCTAATATTCCTTCTGTCCTCTTAGCACCAATGGAAAATCTCATTGGTTCCCATATACACAATGTTCACATAAATCAAAATCTAGAGAGAAACTAGACATACCTTCTACCATACCATTACCATGGAGTATTCAAATGCCCTTCTCTCTAATATGTACCTGTCTTTGATGCCACAACATAGTCTTTTCACTAGAGACTACAATATTTTCTGCTCCACTTCCCGGAACAACAAAATTATTGCACTCATCAATAACAATACTTCCCAACATCTTGTACAAAGTTACAACCTAAACTCCTCACATTAATACCAATTCTCCTTGAACCATCTTGCAGGTATATTTATTGAACACTATTTTTACCCCTACATCATCCATATTTCTTATAGGAATTAGATTTATGGCCAATCTTGGAATGCTTAGAACACCAAGAAGTGTTCTAATCATTTTACCTATGAGCTTCAACTTGAGTTTTCCTTGTCTTATGATTTTGGTCTTCCTCTCATCACCCAGAAAAGCATCACCACCATCATATTTCTCATACTTGTAGAACCACTCCCTATGGGGAGTCACATGAAAGGATGCACTTGAATCAATTAGCCATGCCTCATGATCTACATGTGTACTCAAAGAAACTATGTACACATCCCCATCTTCATCTGTGGTATTTTTCACCTTTGCAAAAGGATCATCATCTGATCCCTTTCCTTTCTTAGGAATTTTAAATCTACAATCCTTTTTTTAGTGCCATTATTTTTCGCATTTCCAACATAGGTTTACAAATTTTCTTGGAGATTTAGATCTCCCACTTAAGGACTTGTTGAGCCCTGAAACTACATATTTCCTACACACTTTCCTAGACTTTTCCCCCTCACCTGGACCTCATAAGCTATCAAAAATCATTGCATATTGATTCTAAAAGGGCATTCAAGTGGTTTTCTAACTATGTTTTTGCGTTTGTTGTTTGAATTAGATTTTTCTCATTAGCTGCGGAATGCAACCACTTTCCGCAGCTGGTTTTGTTAAACTCTAGGTTGCAGGTGTCATCAAGCAAAGCAAGGCACGTGGGCAAGTTAGAAATGACCTGGACATGGATCAGGTCCTATTGGTTCGGCTGGATTCATTAAGGAAAGTCGTGGTCAATGGTGGCCAAATGAAGGAGTCCTATGGCAACAGGACTCTGAATTCAAACACGTGAAGGATTCGTGGCCGATCCTAGATCCCTGGGGTCATGTTGACACCTGTAGACTACCCCATAATGTGAATCCAACAACCACTTTTGATAGATTGAATAATCTCGACAACCATTATGCTAAACTCATGGACGTTGTCCTTTTACAGGTCCCCTGTTGAAGTAGTTTCATAAGAAAACAATTATGTAATTTTCCCTATAAATAATGTGTTTGCATACGCATAGAACTAGTTTTTTAGTTTTTGCTATCGTTTTGCTGTTAGTCTTTGTATTGTGCCGTGAACTGGTCTTGTTGTTGTAACTGGTTTTGAAATATAAAGAAGACTATGTTTCTATATGACTGCGTGGGCATAATTTTAGACTGATAGCCTATTGACCAAGGTCGTGCAGAGGGTCCCTGCATGCTGAGGTTTTGTTTTCCTTATTGCTGTAAAGTTTTTATGTAGTGTTTCCTTATTTCCATTGCACATATTTCATAGTTATCCACCTGTGTATATTTCATTTCTTATGGTATTAACATTTCATTCCTGTACATGATTTTTCAAGCTTTGCATATTGTTGCTAACACTGATCAGTGTGTGTGTGTTTTAGGATAGAGTAGGTCCAGGCATTTTCATACAATTTTTGCAATAACTAGTGACATGGGATTAGCCTCTCTGCTGACTCTTCTTTTTTTTTCTTCCAGTTATGCTTTGATTTCAGTCTTATTCACTTGCTTTGTTAATTAGTTTAGATATCAAATTGCTCATATCATTGACGTTATCTCCTAAAGCCATAGCTTAGACTACTTGGCGAGCTATCAGAATATGAATGATGTGATTTGATTTTAGTTTTACTTTTCTGCAATTAGATATCAAACTGCTCATATCATTGATGTTATCTCCTAAAGCCATAGCTTAGACTACTTGGCGAGCTATCAAACTATGACTGATGTGATTTGATTTTAGTTTTACTTTTCTGCAATTAGATATCAACTTGCTCATATCATTGACGTTATCTCCTAAAGCCATAGCTTAGACTACCTGGCGAGCTATCGAAATATGAATGAAGTGAATTGATTTTACTTTTATTAGTTTGCAGTTTTTGATTTGTTGAGTGCAATATCTTAACTCATTTTTCTTTTTGTATTTAGATAAGTAGCAGAGATAATGGTTTCATGATCAGTAGTTCATTATTTGTTTGATTTGAATAGCATCACATTTTCATTCTTGTTCAAGTATTAATTTCATCACTAGTATGTTCTAAGACCCTCTTAAGTGTTAAGTTCTGGAAATCAATACAGAGGACATAATTGCCTTAAAATCTATATCCATACTTTCCTTCTAGAGTATTCTTAAAACTCAGGGATAGGATTTCCATTCACATTAGGAGATAAATGAAGATAAAAACCCCCAAAACAAAATAAAAATCGAAAACAACAAAAAGTAAGAAAGAGGTTGTCTTGCACATATAGTACGCCACACTTCATCAGTTTACGAATCCCGGATTGATAATTAATGTAGCAATTTAGGACACACTAAATTGACCAAACAAGACTTATTTCTATTTATTCTTTGTGAGTGTCATCTTACAAGCAAGGAATCACCATTTTGGATCTCCATGTTTTTCCATCTCATCTCCTTCGAAAACAAGAATGATACTATTTCATTAAACTTTAAGGTAGTTGTATCACTGCTTATGGAAACCACCAGAATATTGCACTTATCTTCATCTAGAATTTTAATATGAATAGATAATAACTGACTTACCATAATATTGAAGGATTTCTAATGTTCTGTCACTGAGTCTCCATCCCTCATCTTCAAATTATACAACTTATTTTGCAGGAGAAATTTATTTACCAAGGACTTACACTGATACAATGTCCTTAATTTGTCCCACAAATAATTTGTTGCATCTTCTCCTGAAAAATTCAACAATACTAAATTTTGAGACACACAATTGTATTGTGCTTTTTGCAATCTACTATCGACATTGCCATTGGTTTAGTACCTGGATCTATTGGATCCACTGATCTTTATCCACCAATTGATCCTACATATTGAGTTTCCACATCTCAAAACTCTTCCCATTGAATTTCTTGATCTCTGTCATTCCTCTATTCGCCATCTCCTTTCACCGCAAGAATCAATCCCGCAAATCTATAACTATAATAGGGTCTACCACAAGCCTAAGAAAAACCCCTAAGCCACAAAGGCATCCCCTTGAAGCCAAATATGCTCTGATACCAAATGAAGGTTTTAACCCTGTATAGAAATTAGCTACAAATGAATTCTTAAAAAACAAAAGATACACTGGTGAGAACATAAAATATACACAGAGATTTTTCTCACTGAGAAAACCAGATTGAATTTTCATTATGTTCTTTTCAATGTTACAATGCATTATATACATGCCAAATCATTCATAAACCCCAACCCATTAACCTTGGATTAGCACATAACCATAGTTCCCTTGACCGTATCTACAAAATACCATGGGAAAAACCATCATGTGTAAAACCATGTGCAAAACCATGGGTGGGTTCACACACCATCCTTGGGTCCGCATAACAGAACATAACACGTACCCAATAGTTCAAGATGGAGAATTGTAGGCAGATGTTTACACCTATGATCACCAACCTAAGGAAGCTAAGTTTCTTTTGAAGGTTAGTTGGTGGATCACACCTTGTACATATAGTTGAGTGGGTCCTTGATGCTTCTGGTCAACACTAGGCTGAATATTTGTTTCACTATTAACAAATTCAGCTGGTTCATGGTGGAGATGAGGAGGGTTCATTGGGTGGAAGTAAATCATGTGCTCATGTATATTTTTGGTACAATGGAGTGTGGATTGAGGTATGTCAAATTTGTTGGAGTGAAGTTGTAGGGATACACATGTTTATACTAGCTAGGGAGTGTAGTGGACATGAAGAGTACTTCAGGTTGTTATTTTAGCTTGGGATCAACCATAATCTTGTGGTAAAGTAGGAAGAAACACTTAATGACACTTAGCTCATCAGAGGCCAAGTATATGGTGGCAAGCCCGGTGTGTTGTGAGGCCATATGGATTTGCAAGATGCTCACATGATTATTTGGTATTGAAATGGGGCCCACTGTGATTCATTGTGACAATTACAGTTGCATTAATTTCTCTAAGAATCCCTTGTTTCATGATAGATCCAAGCACATAGAAATTAGATACCAATTCATCAAAGATAGAGTCCATAGAGGTGATATGAGATTACAATACATCTCCATATAGGAACAAGTAGCTGATATTCTCACCAAGTCTCTCGTGAAGGGGAAGTTTGTGTTTTATACAAACAAGCTAGGGGTGGTGGATAATTCCTTCCTTGCTCGGAGGGAGTGTTGTTTTTGTAGAATTGGAAGATCTTCTACATTGGTTTGGTGTCTTAGCATGTAGAAGATATTTGATTGCCTCTTTAGGAGGTTGCTTTGTGGAGTAATGATCCGAATCGGATCCACAAAAGACTATCAAGAACTTTGACTGTATCGAGTTGAACAAATCTCTAATGAAATCCAAAACAGCATCAAAAACCCCCTGAACTAGTGGCCATGGCAGCCGGCGCAAAATGACGAGGACCTCGGTCAAAGCGCACTGAACGAGGCCCATGGAGACTATGCAGGAGTTCAAAAACAACCCCTGGGAGCATCGGATCGGGAAAAGGAGGCGATTTTGATGCATGATTAGCACTTATCGCGCATCACTAGGAAAAAAGGGCTGAAATGGAAGAGCCTCAAGCACTTGGTCACGTGGGGAGCCAGAGGATCGTAGATGGAAAAAGGTAAAAATCGCCAATGTACGACGGTGGGACCCATGACCTGGAAACCGGTGGTCTGATCGGGACACCCTTGAATGGTAAGAGGTTTTGGAGAAAGCAGAGCGATCACAATCAACAATCAACGCGTGGCAGCGGAGGTGAGAGAAAAACCACCGTGATCGCGCATTAACGATCGAGCAAGTCAACCATGCTCAACGTGCGTATGACGTTGGATCTGGAGGAGCCCAGATCGGACAGCTGAGATTGCACCCGATGGAAGAAGCGGAATCGACAGGGAAATAAGCTACAATTGAAAAGGGATTTGGAATCCGTTGACCTCCACGGTGGAGAAAGAGCGTATTCGTGACATAACCGGAGGAACGAGCCGACGAAGCATGCTGGCACCAGTTAGATGGGGACACATGGCACTCCCTAAGCGCTCATGCTGATGCCGAACAGGGAACGCCAAGCACAACTGCAAAAGGCGAACCAATGCAGGCGGGAGAAGAACCGAACAGGCAAAGGATCGGTTGGTTAAAGCCATGAACAGAGACGGTCGAAAACAGAAGAGGAGGATTTGGAGAAGAATCCAAGTGACCGAGAGAGACAGTGAACAGTAAACCTTAAGAGGCGGACTGAACACAGAGAGCAGTAAAGCACAGCAGAAGAGACAGAGGGTTGAGTTGACCACAGGCAACATCAAGCACCAGAGAGCTTGAAGATTCAAGCCTTCCCATAGAGGAATCTGTCGGGATTGAGCATCACAATTGTTATCCGGGAATAATGTCCACTCGGATGCTGTTATTCCCACTAAGATGGGTGGCTATCTTAGAAACAAACAATCAAAGTCTACTATTGTTTCCTTTTATGAAAATAGATGA
>APFE031333211.1:0-38261 GCA_000404065.3 Pinus taeda
TCGATGCTTATCTAGCAACCCGATCCCATTATGTGGAATTTGATAGTTGATTTTAAAATTTCTTTTGCAATGTCTCAAGTTGTCTTAGGCTGAGATTTTAAAATCGCTATACATTTAACATTTAAAAAAAAATACTCTTGGTATAATAACTCTTTCATTCAGGTGTTCATTTTTAAAGTTTTTTTAGTCATAAAATTTTTCCATAATGTCATGCTTGAAATATTTTGAAAACTTGAGATTTTTTTGTAGTCATTATCTTTGGTTTTAATTGCGTGGTTGAAAAATTGTTAAGATTTTAATGTTTTTCTAACTCATGATATTTTATCTTTAATTTTATGGTCGAAAACAATTACAATTTCAAGGTGTTTTGGAGTCAAGATGTTTTATCTTTAACAACATGGATGGAAATAGTTGGAATTATCAGACATGATATTTTATCTTTAACATCATATCCGAGAATTGTTGGAATTTTACAATTTTTCAAAGTCCGGATATTTTCTCTTTAACTCCGTTGCTAAAAAATGTCAAAATTGTAACCCCTTTCTTTTTGTTATTCCAGAATAAACAATTTTTTAAGGGTATTTTTTTCATCCATTAAAAAAAAAATGGTTTTTACTTCCATTTAAAAAACGTATTAAAATTTACCCTAAAAAAAAACATCATTCTGGAATAAACAATTTTCATTTTTGGGTTGTTTTTTCATGTTTTTTTGGGGTTTTTGGGCTCGAGTACCCGTTTTGAGGCAATAGTTCCCGTTTCATTAGTAACTATGTTACATAGGTATGGATTGATTATTGGCCTCCATATTCATCTAGCGTGTTCAAGGTTGAGACACCTCGATCCTCATGGTGGCGGATTGCCATCCCATTGTTATGTCAATGCAAGTTTTCTTCAAATTGACTCCTCTAATGTGCATTCCATCGATACTCATAATCACCATTCTAGTTTTCGTGACCATGATGACTATCGTCTCCTTTTCGTTGGTGCAAAAACTTCCCTGGAAACTAGTGATAATACATCACTGATTGATTTTGTTGTAGCATTTTCTTTTCCTATGTATATATTGAAAATTCTTGGAAATTTTATAGTTTTATCCCTGGCTAGACTCCTTGGCATATGTAAATTTTAATTAAATTTTCCCAAAAAAAAATTTAAGCCTATTTATACTTTGAGGCTTATTGGTAGAAATTAGGTCAAAGTGTGATTTTTGGAGCCTATTTGTAGTCTCAAGTCCAAGTCATGGGATATATGTCCAAGTCCAAGTAATGGGATATATGTCATTAAAATTCACAAGCCAGGTCAAACACAACGCGGAGTGCCAAGCCATAGGACCAGGGAGAATAATGTGTGCACAATATGTTGAATTTTTTTTACAGCGGTGGTGGATATAAACACCAACTAGCCATATTTGTTGGCCAATGTGGAAAAATTCCCATACATGAAACATAAAATAAAAAGGCACACTCATAAGGAAAGAATTGACAGGTATCATAACGTGGTGGATATAAACACCAACAAGCCATATTTGTTGGCCAATGTGGGAAAATTCCCATACATGAAACATAAATAAAAGGGAACACACACAACGAAGGAATCAACAAATGTCATAACACCAAACACACAAAGTCCACTAAGACGGATCAAGGCAATGCATCATGTGCCTCACCAAGGGAGTAGCCCGCAAGGGGCATTATGTGAACTATGCATCAATAAATAATCAAGGTGGTGACACATATAAATATTTCCCTTCTAGTAATGTGGGATATTTTCTGTGAGGATAAAAAGTGAAATACTTGGAACTGGTCGAGCTCAATATCAAAATATGTGTCACAACAATTTTTGTGAAGGAAATTGAAAGGGAAGGGAACCAAGGAGAGTTTCAAGATTTAATTTCATATTACAAGATGAAATTCATGGCCAATGCATTAGGGATTTCTCAAGCATAGGGTACCAGCGATTTTGCTAAGTTTTTGGTGCCTATTGTGCTATTAAAGCAAGTCATTAATGATCAAGTATATCAACACCAAAAATTATTTGATGATTAGAATGTCCAATGTGCGTGAGTGTTAATGCCAACGTTAGTTCTTGAAATTAATGGAGAATATTGTATTATTGGAGAGAGTTTGTTTATTTGTTGTACAAGTGTCCCTAGATTAGGATTAGTTCCTATTTTCTAGGAGTCGGTTCTAATCTCCCTAAATCGATGTAACTTATATATTTCTGATTTATGATTAATGGAAGAGAGCATTCTCTACTTTGGGCAGTGTCTAGGTGTAGCTTTCTCACCTATGAGCTTCAAGTTTCAGATTTAAAGTTTTGTCCTCCTTTTATTTTAACATGGTATCAGATTTAGTGACCTTGGTGGCTAGATAATTCAAGTGTCCTTGGTTGTGGAGAGTGTCTGGAGAGGAGCTGAAGTGTGGAGTTGTGGTGGCTGGTGAGAGGTTGTTTTTGTTTCTCTGCATTCAAACGCAGATCAACGCTCATTTTATTCCAAATCTTGTGCTGGTGAAAGACGGTCAAAGAAGGGGGTAGCGTGCTCATTACCCCAGAATACGCGCTGATAAGCCATTACTTAAATAGAATCAACACGGTTTTCGACTCCCAATTTTGCACTGGTTGACCTTTAAACATTTCTTGTGGAAGATTGCGATGCTATCACAGATCGTGATGCTGTGGTAGATCATCATTCCTCTGTGACAGATCGTCGTTTATAGATCAGCATGATGGTGGAATGGGAGTCAGTGACTGGGTGTGGCGCTAGAAGGAGGGAGTGGGAGCCGGTGATTGTGTGTAGCGTAGATCGTTGTTTAGAGATCAGAGCATGAGGCCTCCATCAATTTGATCCCATGGGCACCCCATGAACTGGGAATCTTCCTGCCCTGTGGTTCTTTCGACGGCTCCATAACCATCTTCACAGGCTGCGAGGATCACTGGGATCATTGGTGAACCCGACGTGAAGCTTGGCACAGATCAATACGACAGATCAAGTGGATTAGTTGGCAGATTGAGTTGTTGGGATGGATGGTGTGAACGATAGGATCAATGTACTCTAGTACGAAGTGGCCCAACCCATGAATTGTTGAGGCAATTTATAGTGAATGCATGTTTGTCATCATTTCATAACTCGTGAATGGTTTTGGAGTAGTAAGCCCCTTGGGAAGAAGGGCCATGGTTTCGTTGGAATTCGAGGGAAATGACAATTTTGTTCATAGATTGCTCACTGTTTTTTTTATGACGCCATCCTCCATCTTTAATAGTAAATTAGATCCTGAGAGTCCTATGTGTCATGAGGGATGCCCATTACGCGTGGATGCAACATAATAAGTTGGATTCAACTACCTTGTCACCATGTCACCGTTATGTTGTTATGCCCTGATTGTCCGTGAGATAGCAATAGGTGGATTTCTTGATCGAAAAACATCGAGTCTATGAGAGATAGGTCAAACAACAGATCAAGTCTCCAACTCCCCAGAATTGGGCTCTACAGGCCAAAGAAAGATATAGTTACAGGTGGCTCTTACGCTTCGTTTGACAGAAGCAGTGTCTCTGATCCATTTTGTTTACACTCTCAGTGTTCGATTGAACCTTGAGCATGGTAAATTTTAGGGGTGAATTTTAGCCCAAAGGAGAAATTTAAGGGGTTTTTCATTTTAGAGGGGCGAAATTTTTATAAAACACCCATTTCATATAGTTAGCCCAACTTTTATTTAAAAAATAATTATTTTTTTCATTTTAGCCCCAAAAAAAGGGGCCGATAAACTATGAAAAGACTCATTTGAACCGATTCGCTTGGTTTGGGAGGTTATATTCCATTACAATCGCCCAATTTTTTGCTTTACAATATTAAATTCATTTGCATTCGCCCATTTTCTAGTTTGGGAGGTTGTATTTGGTCCCAATCGCCCTGGTAAATAAATAAAAATATAAATAAACTAGAGGTGTGGTAAATAAATAAAACCTCTTTTTATATTTAGTCCATAACCCTCTTTCTATTTAAGAAGGCTAAAACAAGAGGTTTTATTTAAGTGAATCCTATGGGCCAAATACCATATTTATAAAAGAGGTATGGTAAATTAATAAAAATATAAATAAATGAGAGGTATGGTAAATAAATAAAACAATTTTTTTTTATATTTACTCCGTAGGTCAACTTATATTTACAAACACTCAAAAAATGTGTTATATTTAGGTGAAGCCTATGGGCCAAATACCATGGGCCAAATACCATGGGCCAAATTATTATTAATACCATGCAAAAAAACATTATTAACCCTAATATTAGTATTAATAAAAATAAATATGGCACATGGTATTAACCCATGGTATTCGCGTGGAATGTAGCCTATTTAAAGGGGGGAATTAAACCAGCATAGATCCATCTTTACTCTGGATCTACTAAGCCCCGAGAGGGATCAAATATCGTGATATGCAAACTAGCATAGAG
Source organism: Pinus taeda (assembly GCA_000404065.3). NCBI lineage: Eukaryota > Viridiplantae > Streptophyta > Pinopsida > Pinales > Pinaceae > Pinus > Pinus taeda. The sequence continues at coordinate 4,448 of APFE031333211.1, forward strand.
TAAATAAAAAATATTTGATCCCTCTCGGGGCTTGGTAGATCAGAGTAAAAAATGGATCTTGTAATTTAATGTCACTTAAACATTTTAACTCAGTTAAAATAAATAAATAAATAAATCAATTACTAATTTTATTAATTTTTATAAATTACTAATAGTAGATTTTAAGCTCTAGGTTTATGATAACCCATGGTAATACCATGGTATTCATGTCAGCATGGCCTATTTAAAGGGGAAATTCTATCAACTTAGATCCATCTTCATTCCGGGTCTACCAAGTGCTGAGAGGGATAAATAGATTTCATCCCTCTAAGAGTTTGGTAGATGTGGAGTTAAGATGGATATAGGTTGGTTTTTATGATAATGAAGATATTAAATAGACTTAGGAAATTATGTTGTAAAAAACATCTTAAGGTGAATGGTTAAATCTACATTTAGTCACTTCACAAAATTTAGTAAAAAATACCAATATCTCCACTAATATTGGTTTTTCTGATTTAACAAAAAGAAATTCAAAACAGTGAAATCTTATCACTCTTTCCACATCAACCTCGCATAAGAGAGATAGTCGTTGCCCAAATTTCCCACCATTTTTCAAACATTCTCAATATGATATCTTCATGAAAAAGTTAAGGTACTAATGTTGGATTAGTTGTTTGAAAAATATGATGGTTTGTACAACCTTTCATCTTCTCTGTTATTCTTAGTTTGTCGTAAAGATCTGTAGGGGTTGGGCCACTGCACCATATTTTCCTAAAAGGCGGAGATTGTGCACCAAAAAGGAAATTAATCCACATGTTACAACGTTGTTAAAAAATGTGAAGGTATTGAATTATGCTAATAAGCAATTTAGATTGGGAGAGACGTAATTAAATTTTATTATTTAGTTGAAGATTTCCAATTAATATAATAATAAATCTACATTTATATATTTATATATTGATTGGAAGGCTTCTGACAATGGTCTCTTATTCCATTAGATCCCCTCCAGGCCTTTGGGATACCTACTACTTTCTTATATTATATAGTTGGGGCTTGCTACTTGTTGGCGTGTTGGGGTAAACAAAATTGATGTGTTTTTTTGTATCTCACAGTTGGATTCTATGGAATAAGAAAGAAATTTGAATTGAATTTTCTCATCCTAATAGGTAAATGTCTGTAGATGAAGATTCCATCTTAGCAACTTTGTCACAAGGAAATTCTGTATATTTTGTTGTTTCTCAATACAAAATCAAGATTTTTTTTTTTAAAACACTCAACATTGATTGCATTTGGGAGCAAAGAGTTGTCTCCATGTCTTCTTCACGCAAGAAAGTTGTATGGTCCAACGATCCTGCCATATGACTGTTGATAGCTAGCTTGCGGTACAAGGCTATTTTTGATGATGAAGCAATAGTAGTAGCTTGGTGGTGGGGAAGATTTGGAAAGTTAAATCTTCAATGAAATCCATGATTTTTATGTGGTTGGCCCTAACAAATAATGTTTTGATGCGAGAGGTTCTAGGGCAAGGTAGGGTCCTAGAATTTGTACTCTATGAAAATGTGAAGGGGAAACAATAGACCATGTCCTGGTGTTCATTTGTATTTTTTCTTAGGAGGTATGGGGTGTTATTCTCCCCTTATTTGAGGATAGGGTACATGGTTGGAGGCTTTCTTGTTGGTCTATTTGATGATGGAGCACTAAAATAACATAGATCATTTCCCTTGATTGCCTCTAAATCCATTTGGACAGGAAAGAAGGAATAGCAATTTTGTAGACAAGGAGATCCCTCCTTTTCAGGTACATCATCAAATAAAATACCTATATGAAGGCATAAAAATGTCTCCAAAGGTTAAAGTTCCAAGGTGAGTTGCAATCTGGAGGTTGATAAAACTTATCCATGGCCTTTCTTTGTTGGTGCTTGCTAAGGTGATATTCTTCCTATATATATTATCTTCGAATATGTGTGATATTCTTGTACTATATATTATTTGTGATTCGAACCCAAGTCAGTTGCTCCTGCATGTGTGATATTCTAGTTCTATATATTATCTTCAATTTGAACCCAAGTCAGCAATGTGTAGGAGGAAAATTTGAACTCGTGTTGCTTTTGGTGTCTTTCATGTCTACCTCTTCCAGAGAATTATCCACAATACATCAAGTTATGGATTCACATGTCTCCTAATATTTGATTATTTTTCACATTTTGAAGTGGGCACAAAGGATAGCTCTTGTTTCAAGTGCAAACATATTCATTTTAGGTCATAATGGGCACTAGAGCAGCAGGGATGGGCTTGTTGGGTCAATATAATTTGAACCCAACTACAAATTTGATGCCCAAAACTTCACAACTAGTTTTGGGGGTTCCCCAGCAACAGAAAAGCATAAAATTAGGAGGTTTGAAACTTTGAGGTTGTGCCCATCATATAAACCTTTTTGTATCACAACAAGCTTGATAATGAGAAATCCTTTGGCATTCATGCTAGTGCAACCCTGCAACTTCCTAGGTGTGCATGTTGTTCATAATTCACGCTATTATTTATTTATTTATGTATTTGTTTTTGGTTGAAATTGGTACATGTATAGATAGTTTGTGTGACATCCTTGATAATATTTCCATTTGAAGACCAAGTGAAGAAAGCACATATCATAGTTGAATATAATTTAACATGGAGGTGTTTAGAAGATTCATTTGTGAATTGAGTTGCTGGAAATAAGCTTCTTATCTTCATTTAATGAACTATGTCAAACACCTTGGTTTTATTTATAGTTTTGTTGAGTTAATGGTTAATGAATGTCTTGATAAAGAATTTGTTATTGATTTGGATTCCCCTTGGATGCCAGTAAACAAAAATTGTATACCTTAATAATACAATTAATTCTCCTGTCAAACTGTGCCTCATTTATCGAGGGTACTAAATTTATTGTGATTTCTTTATCTAGGTTGTAAATTACTCTGTGCAGAGGGAAAGCAAAGCTTTGTAGATCATCCTCTGGGTGAGCTCAATCCTAAAATGAATGTGATAATTGAGAAATAAAAGCAGTTGCAATTCAATGGCTTGGAACTTATTTCTTCTGAAAATTTCACATCTTGGGCGGTTATGGAAGTTGTTGGATCATGTCTAACAAACAAGTATTCAAAAGGACTCCCTGGTAAGAGGTAAGTGCCTGAAGATATAACTTGGAATGTGAAGAATGGAACCATCATGATTGTGATTGTGTCTGAGCTTCTTGGCAGTTTCTTCTTGCCACTTGGTATTTTTTTCTTGTTAAACCGAGTTTCTCTTAGCTTTTGGACCTATACTTTTTAGTTTGAATGTTTGACATGTGTGTAATGGTTTCTAGGTTCAGTGTTATAGTGTAGAGACCTATAGTTATTGCATGAGTATCTATTATCACAATGATGGATACAGTTGTTGAACACTTTTCTATATTTATTCACTACTGTGTTTTGTTGGGATTTATGCCATGCATATAATATTCTGGCAATGAATTCATTGACCAAAGTGAGAGCCTTTTCTAGCAGAGGGCCCTAGAAGCATTCCATCTTGACAACAGTACATGGGGTGTTAATTTTTAACCATTATCTCGATCACCAGCTAATTTTATTGTTTATACAACTCTCCTCCAACCAAATCATCGCATTATGGTGTTGGTGGTCCTGAACAACCTCCTTTGACAAGATTATCATTTCTATTTGGGCATGTAACATGTGAAAATTTTGTTTGCAACATTTAGGGTTTGGACTTAGGGAATCTGTCTCATGGATTCATGATAGAAAAAAAGTGAGTATTTGCTACATCAATTTACTTTGAATCAATGCCATATCGTCTAGATGAGTCCACAGGTGAGCTCACATTTCCAGTCTAATAATAATTAGGAGTGAAACAGTTCCATCATTGACAAATATTGAACCAATCTTTTCGGGAAGTCTTCAAAGTGTTAATGGTTGGGTTTGTTTTCTTGGGTTACAGGATTCATTGACTATGAGATTCTTGAGAAGAATGCCATCCTTATTAGGATCAAGCTTATCATTGTTGGTGCTAGTGCGTATCCCTGAGATATTGATTACCCTTGCATGAGGCAGATATTGAAGCTGGGTATTTCTATAGATCTTATAATGGCAGTCCTTTCAAAAATTTATCTTTCCAGCAATGTTTATTCTAGCATATTTTATTAATATGTTCTTCTATTATGTAATGTTGGATTTTTTTATGATTTTTAGTACTAAAAAGTTTGTGGTTTGGGAATATTTCCAATATAGTTGGGGCATACTTAATGATGGACATGGCACACATAAATGGTCTCATCATTGCTTCTATAATGGTCAGTCCATTTGATTTTTGTGATGTAGTAACAACTACAACGCACAAGATGAGTTGATGCTATTAATTTTCTCTGCACTTCACCCTTTCGATTAAAAATATGACTATATTAGATGGACATTTTTTTGGATCTATCTTAATGCTATCTATCTGTGCCATTCCCCCCCCTTGTAGAAGAAAAAGAATCCCATTAATGTTCAAGAAACGACAAAGAACTAAAACAAATATGCCATTCCCATCATAGGAGGAGTGATTATAGAGTTAAGAGGTATAGATTTTCCTTTTGATTCTCTTACATGTTCTTTGATTCAGTTTCATGTTTTCCTTTTTTTATGTTCTTTCTATCTCTTATCACTACTATATCAAAGCTTCGATGAAACTCATTATGTTCCTTGAATTGTTTGTCAATTGTTTCACTTTTTACCTTTCATTTTTATCTTTCTGATATTTTTCATTCGAAAATATTTTTGGATTGGAGGGTTGTGATTTTTAGACTTCATGAGGTCCTTGGGGAGGCATGATATTATTCAGGAAGGAACCAGTATTGGGGTTCGACCTAGAGACAACCATAAAAATGTAGTTTTTCCAGGGTTACAGGTCAATCTAAGTTCTCCTTCCTTTCCTCCATCATCCATATTTTTCTCTTACTCACTAATATCATAATATTAGATATATAAATTTTTTGTATCATTTTGTTTCTAAATGATACATGAAATAATTTGTGGCTTTCTAGGGAGGACCACATAACCATACTATAGGAGGGTTGGTTGTTTTTTTAAAACAAGATGTAACTGCAGAGTTCAAGGCTTATCAAGTACAAGTGAAGCACTCTCACATGCCTAAGCTTCTATAAAATTCATGCATGTGAATTATTTTTTGAATGGATTTTGTTTCTTATCAAAGGTAAACTAGTTTTAGTAAGTTGTAGAAAATTGTCAAGCCCTTGCAAAGAGCCTAATGGATTTGGGTTACAATTTGGTGTCTGGTGGTAGTGAAAATCACCTAGTTCTAGTTGATTTGAGGACCTTGGTAAGGATTCTCTGTTCATATGCTAGAGTACACAACCTACTTGTATATTGATTTCTATTGGATTTAACTAGTTGAATGTAACATGGTATATATTAATGGGCTTGGACAGGTCTTTGATGGTGCAAGAGTAGAGGATGCTTTGGATGTTGCTTCTATCACACTAAAAAGGAATTTTGTACCAAGTTACATGAATTCTTTCTTTGTATATTTAGATGTAAGGGATTCATTGATTTTCCTTTCTCCATGGGATGATATAGCTTACTTTAATACCTTACATTTTTAGGGGATAAAAGTGTTATGGTTCTTGGTGGTATACACACAGGGACTACTGCATTAACTACCCATGGGCTTCTTGAGGATGACTTTATTAAGGTTGCAAATTTTATCCACGAGCGGGTGCAGATAGCCATTAAGCCTAAGGGCTCTGTGAAAAGTACAAAATTAAAATATTTTATAGAATTTATTAAGTCATACAATTTCCAGCTGCAAAATAGCATTGTTGATCTCAAAATGCAGGTTTAATCATTTGCTAGCCAATTTCCATTGTCTATTGTTGGCACTGAAAATCTTAGTTAGATATATGACATGCTCACAAGATCAGAAGTGTCCTTTATTAAATTTTAGGTTAGGATTCAGTGACGATAACCAGGTTGGTAATATTTGGTTCCATATGTATATTATAGTGATGAATAATGTTTTAAGTTGAATTTTGTCTCAATTTATGTGTTTTCCTAGCATTGGCATTAATAGATTCTATTCCAATGTGTTGGGTATTGAGTTTGCCCTTTTATTTATTGATAATTTTGTATGACTCTCTTTTTGTTCATCACAAGAATTTTGGGTTGAAAAATATTGATAACTTGTATGGAAGCTATTATAGCACTTATTTATGTGGTGTGACTATGGATATTTTATATAGCCTGGAAAGCAATATTCCATACTTCTCAAGGGCCCAAATATTGGGCCAATTACACAGTTTCATAAGTGTGTTCACTAAGATACTTCTACACGTGCACAGATTCCATGTACACATGACACATTTGCAATCAATTGGGCTTCTAAGATTTTATTGTTACATTCACCATCTCACATAGGCTGGCAAGAATTGGTCCCATTTGTAGATTATAGAAATGAACCATGTTGAGATCTGTATTTTTCTTGAATTTATGTGCTTTCCCAGTATAAGCATACAGATTCTGTTTTGGTGTGATGGATGTTGAGTTTTCTATTTTATTTATTGGCAAAAAAGTCTACATAATTTGCATGGTACACCCTTTCAATCCTTCATTTTCCTGAGCATTTATTTAGACTCTCTTCTATTGGTTAGGACTAAGTAATAGGAATAGTAGGCATAAAGACTTAGGTAGGAATAAATAGAAAGAAAGTGCTATTGTTACATTTATTGTACACACCCTTTATAGAATGAATTTACCACCCTATCCATGGTTTATAGATAGGATTGACGTAGCTTGAGTAGGTATTTACACGTGGTTTGATTACTGAATTTACCACTTTACACACCCTGTTTGTGTTTCATTTGACTAGTTAACTACTCTTACTATTTTGAATTATATTAGTATTAGTCAGTATATTAGTTCGATTGGGACTTACACTATTAGGAAGCTACATCCTGAGTTTATTGAGTCTATAGAATCAAGCTCTCATTTAGTTTGAAACTTGCAACACGGCCACTGAAACTTGCAACATTGTTTGTAGGAAGAGAAAATTATGTTTCTTTTTTCCAAACATGTATGTTAGTATATTACAATTTAATGAATATGTTTTCCTATTATCATATATGGTTTCATAATTTAACCAAACATTTGCCAAGACTTCACAATGTTTTATTATTCAGTGAAAGATTTTCCAAGATCTTACAAGATTTTATAATTCAATGAAAGATTCGCCATGTTATTACAAGATAATATAATCTGGTGAGAGATTCGCCAAAAAAATTATATATACATATTATATTATTGATAAAATTGCCTCCCATTTTTCCTATGTATCATGGGGATTCACCCATTTATTATACATATAAATTTAGGGTGGTTCTTAAAATTTTCCCTGACCTTGAGGACCGAAGTTTGTTAGAAACCAAAATCTATTGGGGACGAAGGTTGAGTATCTAGAGGTAGAGACCGACTTGTCACGATGAATAATCATATAGCAGAGGTGTACTTGAATGAGAGCAACAAGCTTGATGGGTCCAATTATTCAAACTAGAAATTCAAATTGTAGACACTGCTTGAGGGAAAAAGTGTGTGGGCGATCGCAAATGGGGATGAATTGAAGCCAACTGTAGCCAGAGGCAGAACAACTACAACAATTCCAGATTGGGAGAAGAGGGATAACAAAGCGAAAATGTTGTTGAAATTGTTAATGAAAGACTGTATTATCCCTCACATCGGAGAATGTAAATCAGAAAATGAGATCTAGACAACTCTCAAGGGGTTGTATGAGATAAAGAATGTAAATCACTTATTGTTCCTGAAGAGAAATATTCTCTTAATTAAAATGGAGGAGAATGAATCAGTTGTTGCATTCATCTCTTGGATCAAGGAGCTAAGGAATAAGTTGGCCGATATAGGGGAGATAGTGTCAAACACTGATCTTGTCATGGTTACAATGAATGGTATGACTGATGATTATCATATGTTTATTACAAGATTGAACGCGAGGGAGAAACCCCCAATTTTGAAGAATTGATAGGGGTTCTAATGCAAGAGGAAGAGAGGTGGATGACTCTGAAACCCCAAAATTCAGATCTTACCTTAATGGTGAAGAAACAATTATTTAGAGGGAAACCAGGCATGGTAAAAGAAGGCATAGGTACACCACAGAGAAAGCCACCTCAAGGTATGTCTTTGACCAAAAATAATTTAGGGATCAAGTGTTTTTACTATGGTAAATATGGTCACATTGCTAGGAATTTCCATAAGAAGAAGCTTGATGAAACTCGACATAGACATAAGAAGCAGCAGGGAACTTTTCTAATGAAGATCAGAATCAGAACCTCAGACTGTTTGTATTTTATTTTTCTTTCTCTGTTGAGGATGATGAAGCAGAAACTTGGTTCGTGGATTCTAGAGCTTCCATTCACATGACAAAAAATAGACAGTGGTTTGAAAATTTTAAAGAGACCAGTAATGGTGCTAATATCTACCTTGGTGATGAAAAAGGGTACCAGATTAAAGGGTATGGAATATTCTTGTGATATTTCTTGATGGTAATATCATGCATATTCAAAATGTGTTGTATGTACCAGGAATTAAAAAGAATCTGATCTTTGTCTCTATGATTATAGATCACAATCTAAAGGTAGATTTTTTTAAATCTTATTGTGTTATTAAAGATCTGTTGGATCATTTGAAACCAATTGAAATAGGAATATGAGTTGGAGGCATGTACAAGTTGAATGTTACAAGTGCACCACATCAAGCGTTAACTTCAACATCTATGACAACAATGAATCTGTGGCAGCAAAGGTTCAGACACATCAATATTCCTGACTTATTACTGCTATGAAAACAAGGTATGGTCAATGGGCTCCCTATTTTAAAAAATGCACATAATGACTGTGAAGGATGTGCACTTGGAAATATGTCCCTCAAGTGAGATATCCTTGAACTTGTGCACACTAACATATGTGGACCAATGCAGACAAGATCACTAGGAGGAGAATATTATTTTTTATTATTTGTTGATCATTGCACAAGATATACTTGGGTATATTTTCTCAAAAGGAAGTCATACATTTGAATATACTAAAGAGTTTCGAAGTATGATTGAAAAACATACATGGAAGGGCATCAAAATTCTCCACTCAGATCAAGGAGGAGAATAAAAGCTGGGAAACTTTTTCAAATATTGCAGGGACCATGGGATTATTCAGCAATTTACAGTACCCCAGACTCCACAACAGAATGGGGTAGAAGAGAGGAAAAATAGAACTCTGGTGGCATGTGCATGCGACATGTTAAAAGGTAAGAACCTATCTAGTGGTTTTTGGGTAGGAACCATTAATAATGTAGTCTATTTAATAAATAGGAGTCCAACAAAGAGCCCTGACCTTAAGAATCCATTCGAGGCTTTATATGGTTTTAAGCCTACAGTTAGTCATTTAAGAGTTTTTGGTTCAAAATATTTTTCTCATGTTACTAAACAACATAGAAAGAAAATGGATGCAAAGGCCATCAAACGCATATTTCTAAGGTATTGTATTGAGTTTAAAGCATACAAATTGTTTAACCCATCTACTCACAAGGTGTTTGCGAGTAGAGATTTTATATTTCATGAGAAGAATGATGAAGTAAACAGAGATAAAGGCTATGAGGAGTGGCATATTCCTTTGCTAATTGAGGACAACAATGAGGAAAGTAAAGATAGCCATGTGCAACAGCAGGAAGAGACTAGTGATGTAGGTACAATCAGCAAGCGAAGTCTGCTAAGGAATGAGCAAGATAGATTTAAGGTGAGTCTGCCACTAAGGAGATTAGGTAGGCAGACTCAATCACCAATAACATATAGGGATCATGCTCTTATAAGTAGTACGTTAAATGTTGTTGAACCCTCAAATTATAAAGAAGCAAGTCAATATGATGAATGAAGGGCAGCCATGGAAGAGGAATATGAGTCAATACTTAAGAACAAAACCTAGGATTTAGTTGAATTACCAGAAGGGAAAGAACGTATAGGTTGCAAGTGGTTATATAAACCTAAATTTAAATCAGATGGTAGTGTAGACAAATACAAAGCTAGGTTGGTAGCTAAAGGTTACTCGCAAAGAAAAGGGATTGATTATGAAGAAACCTTTGCTCGCGTAGCTAAGCTAAACATTATTAGAATGTTGATAGCTTTAGCTACAAAATATCATTGGAGTCTACACCAACTAGATGTGAAGTCTGCATTTTTAAATGGAGAATTGAAATAAGAGGTTTATTTAAAACAACCTGAAGGGTTTATCAAACAGGGGCAAGAGCACTTATTCTACAAATTAAAGAAGGCCTTATATGGTTTAAAACATGCACCCAGGTCGTGGTATGAAAAAATTGATTCATTTTTCCTACAACATAGTTATAAGAGGAGAAAAAATGACCCAAATTTGTATATTGTGTTTGATGAAAATGGGAAAATTGTTTTGATTTCTTTATATGTAGATGATTTAATTATCACTGGAAATGTTGATGAATTGATTAAAGAAATCAAAGTGCAGAGGTCGCAAGTTTTTGAAATGAAAAACCTCAGAGAATTGCACTATTGTTTAGGTTTGGAAGTTTGGAGGGACTCTGGGTAGACTTTTCTCACTCAAGGGAAGCATGTTAGAGGGTTATTGAAAAAGTTCACAATGGGCCAGTGCAAAGTTGCCTCAATTCCTTTACAGCAGAATCGTAAACTTCAGATGGAGGATGATTCCAAAGAGATGGAAGTTACATTGTATAGACAACTAGTTGGGAGTCTGATTTATTTGACTACAACTAGACTAGACTTAGCATTTCTAGTCAGTATGTTAAGTCAATTCATGTCAAAACCTATTGAGAATCACTAGGTGGAAACAAAAGGTGTCTTGAGATACCATCAAGGATGATCCGGATTTAAACAGGAATGCAATAAATTACGGAGATAACCATAAACACAGAGATGCAATGGAAATAATACTTCATTTCATTAATGTAAAATACTGAAATATGCTTAGAAACAATAATGGAAATAAACTAGCTAGGGCGATGGTAGCTTATCTCTGAGAAGAGATGTGGCGGCTACATGACTCTGAACTGTGTTACAATGAGGCTCGAAGGCCTATTTATTGTTGAGAAACCTAGGAAAACCATAAACATCCAAAAACCTAACCCTTGAATATGAAATGCCAAACTGTGGGCCCCATTTGGGTAAATTGGTACATCAACTTCCTGGGGTCGTAATGATCTCCGTTGACGCGTACAATATCTCGTTAGAAAGATCTATCCAAGAACTACAACTTTGGGAAGAGCAACATCAGTCCATGGACCCATGTTGCTCCTAGTGTTCCCAAAAAAACATCGTTTAGGGCCTCAAAACAGCTCTAGAAGTTCAGGACCTGAAAAAATGGCTAAAAATAGTAAATTGTGCTACAATTAAGGAAACTGAAAAGTTGAAAGAAACAATGGTGGGGGTCCAAGTGGACTTGGTGGGTGGCCACCAATATCCACCTGGATCATTCCTCCCCCCTTAGGAAGAAATGGTCCCCATTGCATTGAGTTCCTCCATGAGATGAGGAAACTTCTGCTGAACTTGGTCCCTGGTGAGCCACTTGCCCTGTTGAAGGAGTTCGCCTGCTTTGACAAATCGATATAGTTGGGTATTCTGCTAGCAAGTGTGCTTGATCTATGTTTCCATGATCAGATCAGTTGCAGCTTTTTCCATGCAATCTGTATTTAACTCTATGGGTGTGAGTTGTTTTGCAATGTCAGATGTGTCTAGTAATGGTGGAAAGTATGGCCGAAGGCGGTCCACATTGGGTGCAGGCTAAGGAATGGGGGAATGCTGAGCTCAAATGCATTGTCTCCCACAACCTTGGTAATGGTGTAAGGACCATATCAGAGTGGTCTGAGTTTTTGATAGGCTCTGGTAAGGTGTTCCTTTTGCAAATGCAACTAGACTTTGTCGCCCACCTGAAACTTGTGTGGCACCTGATGTTGATCATGTCGCTGCTTGTACTTGGCATTTCATTTCTCCAAAATGTCATGGACCTGCTGGTGAATATGTTGGATGTGCTCAATGAAGTTGTTTGCCTTATCTATTTCTAACTGGACATGAGCCGAATCTACGTGAGTAGCTACAAATAGCATGGCCACATTAATGGGACATAGTGGTTGGAATCCCAAGCCCACCTGAAAAGGGCTATGGCCATTCGAGATGTGGAAAGCCCGGTTGTAGCTGTGTTGAACATAGGGGAGGATCTCGTCCCATGTGCGTGGATGCTTTGAGTTGTACATGTGCAGAATGTGTACAATCATCATGTTGAGAACCTCTGTTTGGCCATCAGTTTGAGGATGGAAGGCTGTGGACTTAGTGAGTTTGGTGTCGAGCATCGACCAGAGACTGGACAAAAATGTACTGAGGAACCTGCTGTCCCGATCTGAGATGATAGACTATGGGATCCCAAAGTGTACCCACACTCATTCAAAGAAGAGTTTAGCAGTGGATTCTGCTGTGATATTCTTCTTGCAGGCCGCCATCATGGCCATCTTCGAGAACCTGTCGACGACCACAAAAACATAGTCGTTTCCATGCTTAGTGGAAGGAAAGCCTGACATGTAATCCATGGAGATGGATTCCCAAGCTCGACTAGGGGTAGGCAGCGGGGTATAGAGGCCTTGCTTCTTGACGGTCGATTTGGCAATGACGTAGACAGTGCATGATCTGATGTACTTCCCAACATCCCATCGAAGATTCGGCCAATAGAAATACCTCTGCAGTACTGCCACCATTTTCTCGACCTTGAAATGCCCAGCAGCCTGACTGTAGTGTGCTTCCAAAATCGTCTTGTCACGCTCGCTTGAAGGAACATAAAGGTGACCCAGGTGACATAATAGGGCATCCTAGAGGTGAAAATCTGGAACATGTTGACCCTCCAAGAGTGTCTGGTATGTGTGGCCGAATTATGGGCCGCTTTTGTAGAGAAGTGGCCAATCAGAAGTCTTGTGAGCACAAGAGTTGATCATGGTGGTTAATGCCATGATCGGTGGTCGACTAAGGCAATCTGCAACATTATTGGTGCTGCCCTTCTTATACTTGATATTCAAATGGAACTATTGCAGGTATGTGGACCACTTCTGATGGCGATCATTTTGCAATTTCCCTTGGGTCTGTATGAACTGGAGGGTCGGTGGTCTGTGTGGATGAATCGTTCCTTCCCCAAAATGTAATGTTTCCATTGTTGCAGGCCTGCACAATGGAATACATCTCTTTTTCATAAAGTGGGGATACTTCCGGGACTATGTCTGAAGTGTCTCACTTGTGATATTGCCATTGGATGCCTGTGTTGAGTAAGGACTTCCCCAATAGCATAATCAGGGGCATCTGTCTCGACCTCAAATGGTTGTTGCAAGTCTGGTAATGCGAGCACTGGTGCCAAGAAGAAGTTATTATTCAACTCTGTGAATGCCTTCTGTTGAAGATTTAGACCAAAAGAATTTTGCTTTCTGCTCCTCCCTTGTGACTTGACTCAAGGGCCAAGTGATATGAGAAAATCCCAACACGAACCTGCGGTAGAAGTTGGCAAGACCTAGAAAGCTGCGGAGCTCTGTCAGAGTGGTTGGAGATGGCCAATCCCGAATGACTTGGATCTTGGCTGGATCCACATGCACCCCCTGTTTATCATAATGTATCCCAGATATTGAACTTGGGTCATGCCAAAAGTGCATTTCTCCAAATTGGCACATAACTTGTGTTGCCACAATGTTTGGAGAACCTGTCGGATGTGGTGGAGGTGCTCTTCCCAGCTCTAGCTAAAGATTAGGATGTCATCCAAGTATAGCACTACAAGTGAGTTGGTGAATGGCTTCAAGATGTCATCCATTAGCCTCATGAAGGTTGCAGAAGCATTCGTCAACCCGAAAGGCATAACCAACCATTCAAAAAATCCCTCCTTGGCTTTGAAGGCAGTCTTCCACACATCGGAGGGTTTGATTAGTACCTGGTGATATCTTGACTTCAAATCGATCTTGCTAAAATATTTTGCCCCCTTCAATTGGTCCAGGAGGTCATCAATCCATGCAATCGGGTACATATTACAGACATTGATCTTGTTCAGCGCCCGATATTCAATATAGAGTCTCCAAGTCCTATCCTTCTTCTGTACCAACATGATCAGGATCCCACAAGGCGATGAACTCAGACGGATGTGACCTTTCTACAGCAGCTCCTGAATCTACCTCTTGATTTCATCATTCTCTAGAACGGAGCGCTGATAGATTGGTCCATTGGGCAGCGACGCACCTAAGGTTAGATCAATGGAGTGCTTGACCTGACAATGCAGAGGGACCCTTGCGGGGGAGGTGAAGATGTCCTTGTACTCCTCCAAGACCTTGTCCATCTGTAGTTGTCGTACGGAAGGGCCCTGTCTGGAGGTCATGGCCACCGTCATTTTCTTTCCTTCAGGGCGTATCATCAGGAAAACAAATTTCCTGGTTTTGTAAATGAGCTTACTACATTTTTTTCAGTAGCCAAAGAGATGATGGTAGGCGGTGCTACCTTTGGTATCCTGTACAACTTATTTCCAAAGTAATAATAACAGCATGGGGCCTTGATTCATACACAACATGTTGCTTCCACAAGGATGGTTGTCCTAATAGTACATCACAAACTTCAAGGGAGCAATGTCACACAATACCTTATCCGTGAAGGGCTTGATGTTGTATGGAAGGCAACACTACTAGCTCACGTGAAGATCCCGTCCTTGGTGAAGCCACCCGATGGTGTACAGTTGTGGATGTGTTGTGGTCGGTAACCCTAGCTACTTCATGACCTCTGCTGAAATAAGGTTCTTTTGGCTCCCGTTGTTGACAGTGTACCGAGAATCCCTTTACCCACATCTGGGAGTGGAAGAAACGCTCCTCCTCCTCTGGATATTCAGGTTCCTCCTTCTGGATCTTCGTGGTGGCAACAGTGGCGTTGGGCTCCACATCGATAATCTGCTTCCCTTTGTCATTCCCCTTGTTAGGTTCTGACTCAGAGTCGGAACATGCATCTGATTTTGAAACCTTTAGCTCAACCACCAATGACTTCTTGGCCCGACACTCACTTGTGTTGTGAGTGGAGCTCTTATGGAACTCACACCATTTTCTCGTGTCCTTTTTCGGCTTCGCGGCACTGTTCTTTGCTTGCAGCTTTAGTGGGTTGTCTTGGGCCACCCCGCCTTGGCTTTGTCCTTTGTTCTTTGGTTTGGGGGCACCTTTCACTTGCTTTGGATTTGCAGATCCAAAGTCTCGCTTCTTCTGTTTAAACTTTTTCTCGACCTTGACGACATATCGGTATGTCATGCCGAGCGAGGAGATGTTCAGGAATTCTATTTCTTCCGGGATGTACTTGTGTAGACAACCTCAGTATTTGAGTATCAAATGCTGCTCCAAATCCTTGATACCAAACTTTGTGCAAAGGGTATGGAAAATATTGGTAAACTCTGGCACGTCTTGGTCCCTTCCCTACCACAACGTGGTCCACTTTATGTATTGATCCTCATAGCTTCTGACAGGGTAGTACTTCTCCTTGATGGCATCTTGGAATGAATTTCAGGTGGGTGCGACTGAAAATAGCGAGCTGGTGTTTTCATCCTTCTGCTCGCAGTAGGTTTCCCACCAGTCTTTGACGTGGGGGGCTGCTTTGAGAAGAGCGAAAACAATCTTTTCCCGACTCAAAAATTCATGAATAGAAAAATAACTCTCTAGCAGATTGAACCATTTATCTACGGCATTTGCATCTATCTGACCCTCAAATATGGGGATTTCAAAATTAACTTGTACCTTAAAGGGCATGGCGTTTCCAGAGTAGCTGCTGGAAGCCGATGCGTCATCTCTGGGTAGCCGCTGAAGGATCTGGGCAAAGCTGTCCATAATTGCGTTCCTTTGTCACTTGAGGGCTTATTCAAGCAATATTTTGATAGGATCTCCTGCCCCCTCGTCTTTCTTCTCATACACCATGGGAGGCCATCAGGATTTGCGAGGCTAGTCTTGTAAAGGTCGACTAGTTCAAGCCCTAACTCCTTATATCCCGACCTCGTTGGGGACATGCAAAGAAAAACAGAGAAAAAGTAGACCACTCTGATAACATTGATCCAGATTTAAACAGGAATGTAATAAATTACAGAGATAACCATAAACAAAGAGATGCAGTGGAAATAATAATTCATTTCATTAACGTAAAATACTGAAATATGCTTACAAACAACAATGGAAATAAACCATCTAGGGCGATAGTAGCTTATCTCTGAGAAGAGATGTGGTGGCTACATGCCTCTGAACTATGTTACAATGAGGCTCAAAGACCTATTTATTGTTGAGAAACCTGGGAAAACCATAAACATCCAAAAACCTAACCCTAGAAGATGAAACGCCAAACTGTGGGCCCTGTTTGGGTAAATTGGTACAACTTCTCGGGGTTGTAACTTTGGCATACGATCTCCATTTGACGCATACAATATCTTGTTAGAAAGATCTATCCGAGAACTACAACTTTGGAAAGAGAAACATTGGTCCATGGACCCATGTTGCTCCCAATTTTCACAAAAAACGTCGTTTATGGCCTCAAAACGGCTCCGGAAGTTCAGGACCCGAAAAAACGACTAAAAATAGTAAATTGTGCCACAATTAAGGAAATTGAAAAGTTGAAAGAAACAATGGTGGGGGTCCAAGTGGACTTGGTGGGTGGCCACCAATATCCACCTGGATCAAAGGAACCATTGATTTTGGTATTAAATACACTAATCTTTCTGATGTTAATTTGACAGGTTTTTTAGATGAGACTGGGTAGGAAACCTAGATGACAGAAGATCCATAACATGTTATGCTTTCAACATTGGGTCCGGGGTAATTTCTTGGAGCAGCAAGAAACAAACTATTGTTTCCTTATCTTCTGCAAAGAAGAGTATCAGGAAATGTGCATAGTCACATGCAAGGCTATTTGGTTGAGGAGAATTCTCCATGATGCTGGAGAAGAACAAAAACATACAACTGTAATCAAATGTGACAACCAAAGCTCTATCAAGCTGGTGAACAATCTTGTGTTTCACAAAAACACAAATCATATTGATCAGTTTCACTTTGCTAGAGAGAAGATCCAGTCTAAAGAAATTCTTGTTAAATAATGTAATACTTGTGATAATGCAGCAAATATTTTTACCAAGCCCCTTGGGAGGATTAAATTTGAAATGTTTAGGGATATGTTAGGAGTACAAGTGAACCCTTTCTCCATTAAGGGGGAGTGTTGAAAGTAATGGAGAATATTTTATTATTGGAGAGAGCTTGTTTATTTGTTGTACGAGTGTCCCTAGATTAGGATTAGTTCGTATTTTCTAGGAGCCAGTTCTAATCTCCCTAAATCGATGCAACTTATATATTTATGATTTTATGATTAATGGAATAGAACCTTCTCTGATTTGGGTAGTCTCCAGGTGTAGCTTGCTTGCCTAAGAGCTGCAAATTTCATATTTATAATTTTGTCCTCCTTTTATTTTAACATTAGTTTTGTGAGTGAATCACACTTGTTTAACGCTACAATTTCACCAAACAATACCATGTGGTCAACTTTGAAATGTCAATCACCCAAGTGCCTAATGAGGGAAACATATGATTGATGTTTTAGCGAATGTTGTTATAGTTCTTCAAAATGGTGAATGGTTTCTAAGGAAAGTTGAATTGAAAGGTTTACTTGAAACTTGTTTCCATGTAGATAGCTCATTTTATAAAGTGCTCATGTTTGAAATCTTGTGACCGTATTTCATGAACTCGGTGGCTACAATTGAATTGCGTGACCCCCAGGTTGTTTGAAGTTTAATGGAGGTTGGGGGGTGGGGGGAGAAGGGCACAATTGGTGAATGAATGAATGAAATGTTAACGTCCATGAGAATAGTTATAGTCTATGGGACGACTAGCTTCCCTGATTTTTTACCTTTGCAAATCAAACCTCTTATTATTCAAATTAATGATGAGTTGACCCAACCTTCTAAAAGTACCCTCATTAAAATAAAATGCCAAGGAACCGAAGTTAACATATTGTTGTAACTATCTTTGATGTCTCTGAAAGCATCACATTCCAAAATGAAATGTTTTTATGATTCCACTGTCCCAGAAGTGAAAAAAGTACACACCCTCTCTTCCCAAGCTTCTTTAGGTATTTTCCACTAACTTGTTTCACAACGTAATTGATGCGAGTTAGTTCTTAATTAAGCAATAAGAATCTTTTCTCTCCATGGAATGATAGCTCTAATGTACTCTTTTGTTGGATATCACACATGGGGTTGAATTCTTGAACATAGTACTTCTTTCTACCCAACTATTTTCCCCATATATGCTTATGAAACTTCTCCATAACATAACTCTTCAAATCCTTGCTATTTGTGGGACGTGCATTGTTGTAAATATCCCATTTTTTGCATCCATTTGTTATTTTGTCTCGGCCATGATTTCTTTCTTTCACTCATTCCTTCATTAAAGATAACTTTAGGCCATCTACCTTCTACCATTTGCTCAATTCTCTGAAGACACCTTATGAGACGCACCATAACAATTTCTTCGATGGAAGTTGCTCCTATTTCACTCAACATTATCTCATAAGAAACTGAATTTGTTTATTTTAAACTTGCTCATGATCAACGTTTTTGGATTTTCTCAATTTGCTTCCATTTTGAGACGGGATGTTGCTAGCCCATAATTCACACCCATATAGTATCACTGGACAAACTAGGAGCCCAAAAAGAACTTTAATTGTTTTCCAATCCCATAACTCTACCTCCCTACATCTGTTTTGACAAGAATATGATGCTTTCCACCCTCCTAAAATTCTCTTTTTTCTGCAGTGCTCCCAATTAAGCTTCTTGTTGAAATCAATCCTAAGGTACTTGTATTCCTTTACTTCTTCAAGAATGTTTCCTTCAAAGAAGAACACATGATGACTCTGCTTCCTTTTATTTGAGAAAATCATTATCTTGGTCTTGCTGGTATTGACTTGCATCCCCACTACTTTATAAAAATCCTCAAGGGCATATAAGTGCATCTATAATCGTTGGGCCAATTTAGAAATCAATACAATGTCATCATCATATAAAAGAAGCTTTATCACAAACTTCCCCAATCAAACATCATCCCCACCTTGCAGATTTACCCACTCTTCCAATTTATCAATATATAGACCAAAAAGAGTAGGGGATAAAGTGAAACCTTGCTTGACTCCAATGTCACTTTTAAAGCTTTCTGAAATGCTTGTTGAAGTTCTAAGTTTGACTTTCACCTTTTCATAAGGCCTATGGACAACAACTCTATAATGAAAAGGAATTTCAAGTTCGTCTATTCTCCTCCACAACTTATCTCTAGGGACTGTGTCAAATGCCTTTTTGAAGTCACAAAAGCAGCAAAATACTTCTTCTTTTCCCTCCCAAAGCTTTTCTATAATGTGTCTCAGCGTGATACCATGATCTACTGTATAATGTTTCAGCCTAATTCTGCTTGCCCTTTTGCCCTCTTTTATTTGACTTCTGCCCACTTACCGATTCTATTTTCGACCATGCTTCTGAAGAGCTTTGCAAACAAGAGTGATCATAATGGTTCTATAGTTGGAAGGATTATTAATGTCTCCACTTTTAAAAAGGGGTATTGCTAGACTAGTTGTCCAATATCTTGGGAATCCTTGTTGAATGATGTTGTTGAATATTTCCATGATGTGTGGTGCAAGAATGTTCATTCCCCACTTTAGACATTATGCTTGAGGTTCAACCAAGTCCTTTGCCTTTCCTATTTTCAACTTCTTAATTCCTGTCTCTACTTCCTGTAATGTGAACAACTTTGTGGTTGTGTTGATCCTGGGAGGAGGCTTCTCCTCTGATACTTTCTCATAGAGATGTCTTGCATAGTCAAACCATTGATTAGTTTTAATATTATTTTCAATTTTCTTCTTCCTTTATTGAATTTCCTGCCAAAAATGCTTTGGTTGATTCTTGCCTAGATATATTAACTATTCTCGCCTTGTTTACATGAAACCATCTTTTTTCTTTTTTAAAATCTACTTATATAACTTTATATTCATCTTCTCCTTGCCTTCCTTTTTCAAGGTTTTCCTTGCCATTTTGCATTCTTCATCGAACCAAGCATTTACAGGAAAACAATTTGATTTAGATTTCCAATTTTTTTCTCTTTTGCATTTCTCAAGTGCACTTTGAATTATATTTGTTATCTCGTGACTATTGAGGCTTTGGGAACCACTCTTCCCTTTTTGAATTGATCCCTCCAACATTGTTTTGAAGATAGTGCAATTTTCTTGTGTTAGAAGAATTTTTCTCCTTGATATCGATTACCGAGAACATTGGATTTTCCTAGTATGATGACTTACCTCTAACCAATATAGATTTATATAAATTGGGTTATGGTTTGATTTTAAGTCCCACATATGCTCGCCAATCTTAACTTCATCTATCCTTTCTATCAAGCCTTGCGAACAAATAACGTAGTCAACAAAACTTGCCCCATTGTATGTGTTGCAAGTGAACTTTCCAAACTTTTTCCATTTATCTATACCATTGCAGATAATTAAGTTGAAAGCACCACACAATGTGAGCAAATCCTCTCCAAAATGATTGCTAAATTTTTCATCTTCTGAACATCTCAACCATTGAGGATTCTTCTCTTCCATGAGCCAGATAGGATTGTGATCCTCTTTGCAACAAAAAATACTAGCTTGTTGATTTGTTGTTCTAACATTGAAATCTCCCACTAAAATAACTTCTCCCTGCTGATAATATACAACAATATGTTGCTTTAAAGTTGCATAAGGGCCTTTTCTATCTAGCCCTTTATTTTTGTAAGTTTTTGAGACTTTAGGTGCAAAATATCATGCTGCAATTCTATGTGGTTCTCATTCTCTGTTATTTTGAACCATAAATATTGTTTATTTGTATCTTATTTCATAAATTGAATGTGATGACCACCTTTTTCTTTCAATAAAACCAATATTCCTCCATACCCTTTGCCATTTTCTGCTACCTCGTTCCAAACTACTAATTTCAAATAGCCATCAAACATAAGAGTTTTACAACCATCATGTTAATGAGTTTCTATGAGACAAATTATGTCTCTACCTTCTACAATAGGTCCTAACCCAGGTCTCGTCCTCCAAGGATAACATCTACAATTCCAAAAAATTAGACTTATGTAGACCTAGGTAGGATTTGATTTCAATGCGGCTTGGCATGCAAGACTCAAATTTGAGTTTTCACCCCTTCTCATCCATGTTGATCCTGTCATTTTCCTCCCTATTATAGAATTAACTGTTTTTTCTCTATTGCCAAATTGTTGCCATGTTTTGTCATAAGGCCCAAACATTGCAATAACCACTTTACCATTGTACAACCATGCTCTTTTCCCTTCGTTTCTTGTTGCTGTAATTTTATCAACTTCTTTTCTTCTCTCCTCTTGTTGTTTGCTAGTTAGATCTTCATCTAAGAAGAAGTGTGAGCCTTTCATGAGTTTCTTTTGCTTCAAAGATAGTGTTTGTCTTGCACACTTTCCATGATGACTTTTATGGGTCGAGGCCTCTCTTCACATATTTTTCCCACCCTTCTTGCTCGACAAATTTTCCCTCTCCAATGCAATTTCTCTTTTAAAAAGTCTCTTGTCAAATTGAGAGTGCTTTCATTTTTTCCATAGTCACTTATTCCTCTTAAAATAAAGTTTGTTTCCCTATATTTTTTTGTTTTTGTGTTCTTTTTCGTGTGCTATATGAGCACTTATATCTTCGTTTCCTTCCATCCTTATGTAATCATTAGTGTCCTCAACTCTGGTTTTGATTTCTTTTGGAATGTTTGTTCTCCTTATCTCTTTTTCCTTTTTTTCAGACATAACTACGTACTGAGATATTTGTGTATCCACTTGAGTTGCTTTAGAAATTATCACTTCTTGCTACCATTGATTCTTTCATGGTTTTCCATGTTTTCTTCATGTTTTCCAATTCTTGTTTTCCTATCTCTAAAGCCTCTCATAGCATTGTTACTTTTTATTTTAGGGTCCTATTACCTTCCATTAAAAATCGATTTGTGGTCCCTTCTTGTTCTTTGGCTTCCAAAATTTCCAACCTCGCCCTGGCCTTCATCAATTCCTGCACATAGAGATCTGAAGACCAAGTAAGAGGTGTATATGTGGGACTGTAAATGGTTGCCTCTCCTTTAATTTTGTTGCTCTTATTTGTTTTTTTTTTCTAGGTCTGTTTTCTTCTTCTTCTTTTTTCTCATTTAAAGTGAGCAAGCATGTGCTTTAAAATGGCCCGATATTGTTTTGCATTTACCTAAATCCACTTCCCCGTTTTGTTTGTTGAAACAATTTTGACTTAGCACAAGTGATTTGTTTCCACATAATCTGAGATTTCCTTGCCATTATTTTCCATTTTGAAATCTCAAATCCCTAGTATTATCAGGTTAATTTCTAATATATCCAGATCCTTGAAAACCCCTTCGGTGGTGGTGCTGCTTGGAAGCCCTCATAACATTACCGTACCGTGAATAGAGAGCACATGTGAAATACAAAAAACTTAACATGAACTAAAGAAGAAGAAGAAAACCTGTGAATCGTTTTTTCAAATTTCGTCTCTGGAAGCATTCATCGCACATCCACCCACAAACATTCAACACTCCTTTTTATTTTAGGTTTCGGCTGCTCTTCCCTAAATTGTGTTAGCCTAACGCCCTTGCCTTTGTCACAATTCGAGGGTTCAAACACTGCGGCCACAACCACAACCACCCAAACTATGATATAAGTGTGGGAAAATGGCATAGCTTAAATCAAGGTTTTTCGTGAGCCTCGAGTACATAAGATTACGAGCATGATATACGTGGAAACATGAGGTGAAATGTGCACCCCTGGCTAATTACCACTTATCAGCCAAGCGGCCCCCGCTCCCCCCGGACAAACCATTTGTGGTTTTAACACATAACTATGAATCATTAGCACTGGATTTAATTTTCCAGACAAAGTTAGCGCGAGATTTAATTTTCGAGGAAAAAGTGGTAGTTGGCAATTATTATGTGGCCACGTCGTTCTTGTTTCCACAGCAGCTGTATTTTGATTAGTGAAAAGTATTATTGGGTAATTTTGGAAAAGAGGATAAGTGGAGCATCTCCATAACATTGCTAAAGAGCGAGGTCACGATGAAAACAATGCAGAGAAGAAAATATGGTACAATGGGGATGTGCCCAATGTTTGACTGAATTCTCTGCTTGAATTCAATAATGAAGGAGCCATGAATATTTCTTTGAACTTTGAGTGTTTAAATTGAATGATTTTTTTCATATTAGTGGTGTGAAGGGAATCCTTTGTTGGATTCATCTTGGAACAAATCTTGATCTTATACATCCTCCATTCAATTCTCTGTGGAATGAATTTGGAAATGCAACATTAAATACTGGAGAAAAAGGTCTTCCCCGTATCAGACATTTACTTCTATTCTTGGAGATCTATGTCAACATTTTTCTTTGAAGATTTTGTAAAACCTAGTTCTGGAAAAGGTTTTAAACTTTAAAAAATAAAAGTTAATGCAAAGGAGCTTAGAGAATTATATATTTACAGTCCAATTTATTTTGTTACAGATCTTAGTTCAAGGTATAAATTGGAAAATTGTTGTATAAGACCTGAGAAAGAAATTGCAAGTAAACATGTACCTAATGGTTTTAAACAAAAATGGATTTTCAGAAATTGCAGGTCAAAGTGAAAGTAGAGGAGTTATTGATAAATTCCTAACAAGGAGCATGGAGAATAAATAGTTTTCTTTCTTATGTTTGTTTCATGTGTAGGGGTAATCAAGGAAATTGCAGAGAGAGTTGATTCTTTGTTTTCTAAAAATGTAAGCTAAATATCTCAATAAATTCTTCAACGCAGTTCAAGAACTTCTTAGAGTAATTCTTGTTTTAGTTGGTCATGATAGTGATGATAAAACATTAACAACTTACATGTTCTCTATGGATCTTAATATGCCACTATAAGCTAAATATATTAATCCAAAAACATAATGACAAAGTTTCTTTTAAAAAGTGATCAAAAGAACTAAAAAGAAGTTGGAGTGATAGTTCAAACAAAAGACAAGAAAAATTATTGTAGCAAAAGAGAAAACAAGTATAGGAGAACAATGGATTTACTACAGAAGCAAGAATTTAATTTCATGTATGCACAATTGGAAAGAAATTGGACATTTGGTTGTACAAGAACATGAAAATTTTGGTATGTTAAGGAAACGTTGGAATGACATAAACAAGGAAATGTTGATATAAGTGGTAGAGTTCACATTGTTTAAAGGAAATTCAATAGGACTTCAAGAAATCACATCAATCATATTGATCATTTCAAGGCCAAATATTAGTAGTCAAATACGAGTAGTAGAACACCAATAGAAAGAAGATTGTTCAAGATTTTGAGGCATAAGATCATCTTCAGATTTCTAGGAAAGTAGTTGAAGATTAATCCCATATTTTTAGGAATTGTTTTAGCAATCAAAGGATAATAGGAATATGTGGCAATCAACTCCCAATTTTTATGGTTGAGAATTAGCAATGAGATGTTCAACTCAAGATTCAAGGATCAATTCAAGAACAAGAGATCTTGTGGATTAAGGTCAAAGGATAAATGTTGTTTTGAAAAATAGATAGCTCAAAAATCACCTGATAGTCAAGCATTCATTCCCAGGTTTAGAGGAAGAAGTCTTTCTACCATTTCTAGATTTTCTACAACAAATTGAAGATATTATTTATTTTTAGTTTCTTGTTTAATATTTTATTCCTGAAAGCTTGCAATTGTTTCAACATTGTAATTTCTAGATATTATTTTGTTTGTAATGAACCAACAACTTCATATTTTTGTAAAGCCTGTAACTTAAGAATTTAATCAAGGGCTTCTAGCTCTAGTTAATGACAAAGCTTGTTTCATGTGAGTACTTTTCTGTTATTACATATCATTTTCCTGCATATATTTGAGGTTGTATAGAACACTGGGTAAGGCTAGGTTGAGTGTCAACCTACCTAGAATCCCACCATAAAATTATGTTCATTACTAAGTGAATCAGGGTGACAGTGTGTCATGATGATTCCTTTGCATCAATAGTTTGTTTCTTCTATATCAATTCTTAAATGTATTGTTGTTAGCTATAAATATTCTTCTAGATATTTTTTCTCTTTTTAGATGATTAAATATTCGGGGAGGGTATTTGATTCTCCAGTTTCTCCTCCATTTCTCTATCAGAACCTTTAAAGAATTGTACTATGTCATAGTTGAATGTCAACACTTTCATTGGGTCCCTGTAGGTGGGGCTTTATTCATTTAAGTAGGGATTTCTAACTTATCAACCACCACCTATCCAAAACCCCATAAATCTGGCCATTGTGCTTCCAATAGGCTATTGTTAATTTCCTTGAACAATAAACCTCATAACACTTGAGGAAGACCTCTCTAGTTCAAGGGCCAGCTTGGACATAAAGTGGCTGAGTTGGTTTCTTGGCATAGTTTCTAGCCAGTAAACTACCTTGAAGAAACATATACAACATATTTCACACTTGAATCATTTCCTCTATGAAAACCTTAGTTCTACCATCACATTTGATCATGAGAATGCTCATCCCTGCAACCTTTCTTTGGCAGGAAACTTGAAACCTCAACTAGCCATTAGAGAAATTGTTGACAAATGATGAATCTCACTAGAGAAGCATAAGTGAAATGTAGACCTCCTATCTAGCTCTAGCAATGACACCATAACCAAATGATCCTTCTCCAACTCATTAAGCACTGATATTTTTGGATTCATGCAAACTTTGCTTCTCCCATCCATTTAAAAATTCCACTCATTACCTCTATTATTGGTTTGATTTATAGTATCGTCTTCTTCATTTGCTACCACCTTTGATTCCCCTCACTAGTTGCCTTCTCCTGTTTGAACCTAACACAACCTACACACTGTCCATGTAAAATCAAATCATAACTACAATGGTTCTCCTTATTCCTTGGCAGTGAGATCTCACCAACTTTGATTTCCTTCATGGTTCTTTATTCGCCAGGTCATATAATGCCCTGGAAACAGAGGTGTCCCTCTGAAGGAAATAGTTGGCTCTAATGCCAAATGTTAAAATTTTACCAAAGAGAAAATAATAATTACATAGAAAATTAACAATAACCAACAACAAAACATAACACAAATATAACACCATGTTTACCCTGGGAAAACCCCAACTCTAGGGAAAAACCCATCTAATGGAATTCCATTAGATCCTTGGCCAAATCCTTGTCTAAGACAACAAAGTGAGCCTTCATCACTCACATCCCTTGGCCCATTACAATGGAGTTTCTCCTAGCCTTTTAAAGGCTCCATTACATGAATTCTACAAGCACAAAAACATGCACCCAAAACCACTATTTTTGACCCAATCAACTTTGACTCTTTCCTCTACTCTAGTTTACCTAACAAATGTAATGTCTTTATGAATGTGAACATGGGAATTTGATTTGTTTCGTGGAAAGAAGTTAAGAATCATTATGGGAATAGTTGGTATGAATATGTTCAATTGTAATTTTTGAAGTGGACAAGATATAATTAAAGAAAACAAATGTATTCTCTTAGTTATTTGAATTGATTGTTATAAACTTATTCTTTGTCAAGTTGTTAGTTGAAATAACTTGAGGATGGATAAGATTCTCAATACTAATCTTAGAAAGGTAAAAAAAAATTAAGAGATTATATACAAATTTCATCCCTCTTTGTGAGACAGGAGGAATGGAAAAGGTAAATAAATGATCATATTTCATTTTTCCATGATGATCTAATTAATATATAGTAGATGATTTATAATTCAGAATTTATGTGCATTACGTAATATTATTCTGTAGTTCTTGAGGTCATTCTACAACACTCTGTTACATGGAGGAAAGGCCCACTCCTTAGAGAATTGGTTGAATTTCTAGTTTATATAGCGTATACATGATTTAATTTGTTAATTAATTACTTTGAAATTGATCTATCTTCATTTGATTTTGAATATTCATTAACTAGTTACAACCAAAATATATCAATTTCTGAACTGTATTATTGTTGAATTGTTATGTGACCCAAACAAGGTGGATATATTATTATATCTATTATGCCTATTTAGTGGATTGTTGCGTAAATTGGACATATTACATAGCTTATTATATCTTTGACACATTGTTGAGTGGATTTATGTGTGAACCAAATATATTGCATAGCTTAGGGTATCTTTCAATTAATATTAAATGGATTGTTGTGTGAATGAATAGAGTGCATAGCTTATTGTAGCTTTGACTCTCTTTTGAGTGGGTTTCCAATGATTGTGTATGTTGAATACATTACATAGCTCTTTGTCGCTTTGATTTTCCATTGAATGGTTTCTTTCACTTTACTACGTTGCACATTAAATTACTAGTACTTGAAGGCAACTTGTAGCCCCTACATATAATTTGAATGGTAACTTGGAAAAAAAAATCTTAACCTCTTCTTTGAAAGATTAATGATATCACAATATATTGTTTTTAAAAGAAAAATTAATCAACCCAACAAATACTAAGCAATTTTTCATTTTTGATCAAACATGCGTTGTGGATTTTTTCCTTAAATACTATAGATATTGTGATTTGCAACTATTTCTATGAAACTAATAAGATCTTTGAATCTAATGAGGTAGGATAACCACATGGAGAAAAATAATGAGCATGGACAATGGGAGAAATCCTATAAGAAGAGAAAAACTAATGCTATCCAATTAAATATAAGTATTTTGATCATGTCTAATCATATTTCAATATACTCATAATATTTGATTGGTTATAATGAATTTGACTCTACTTGATGGAAAAGAATAAACATTCTTTTCATATACATAATATGCTAACTCCATTTCATTTCAATTTAACCTTCATAATTATTTTGTTGTTTATTGTATACTAACTAAATAAAAGAACGTAGAAAAGTATTTAGGTATGCAAAATATGATGCCATTACCTTTAGATACTGAAAAAGGATCATGGATACAATTGAAATTAAATGTGAAACATGATTATGTGTGTAGAAATTTGAATAATATAACACTTATTCACAGAGATTATCCTGATTATACACTATTTTTGGAATGCATGCATAATGCATAACCTCCTCCACCATTGATAATCAATTTGCGGAATTAAAAAAACAATCGCATGTGCACATTGAAACATCAAAGGCACATATCAACACAGTATGTACTGAGGAAAGCATACAGCTGAAAACCCCCAACTATCTATATATTATAATGATAGAGAACATGTAACAATACATAGTACAATACTCCACAAGTACTCAATACTATCTCCACATGCTACACATAAACTAGCTTAGATCTGAACAAGTCACGGGTTCAAATCGCCTCCACTATTTGTCTGCCTCTACTGCGCAATCCAAGTTGAGAATAGATCTGATCCAAGTTTGAATTCCCTTGGCTTGTACTGTGCAATCCCCATTGGCAATATCAATCAATGATTGTGCAAATCTCATGCACAGGTATAGTCACAACTGATAGTAGTCTCACCCTTTCACCCAACTCTAACACTTGTCTCCACTGAACTGTCCATGCACTGAGCTAACTGATGTATTCTTTAGTTGATTTATGAGTTAATAATTAGTGAATTAATTAATAATTAATTCACACCACTCATCATTAGTCTATTTGTCAGTTAGACTAAATACAACTAGTTCAACTAAGTCAAACTGAACACAACTCCATCAACTCCTCAATCAACTCCACCAAACTCCATCACTTGAGTTCTACCTGAAGTCCATCATGCAATAGCTCAACTAACCCATAGGAAAAGCGTATTTCCTTCTGGCAGTTGCATGTGCCACATCCGTAGCTCGCACTAAAGTGTTCCAATAGGATAAGATAATGTTTATAGTCCAAATATTATTAAGAGCTAATAATATTCGATTGTTCTATTTTTTTGACTGGCAGTCTAAAAATAGACTCCGCCCATATGTCTAAAAATAGAGGTCCATCTATTTTTACCAACATGACCAATCATCCATAAATAACATCCTGCAACTCATAGACCATGATCCATACGTCTAAAAATAGACTTGCGCCAAAATAGCCCTCTTGCCTCGGGCTCCACTTAGTGAAGGGCAAACTTCTTTTCACTAAGCTCCATCATCTTGTTGCATTTTCAACACTCCATCTAAATAAGATATGGATTATCTACAACCCCTATCCTGCCTCTGTGGTATTCGAATTTGCTCCTAGTGAGCGCCTTCGTCAAGATATCATCATCCCGATCCTCCGTGGGAATGTATGAAAGTAACACGATTCTCTGCTACACACAATCTCTAATATGATGGTACCTGATGTCGATGTGCTTGGATCTATCTGTTGGGCTCCCTGCCCAATCTGCATCCATGAAGCCACATAGCTTCACCTTATCCTCCTGTCTATACCACAATCCATATCCTGATGTCCCTCTAAGATAATGCAATACATGCTTGCATGCCTTCCAGAAGAGTTTGGTTGGCTTAACCATAGCTTGTGAAAGTTGGTTAATAGCATCGCATATATCGGGCCGTGTATTGACCAGATACATAAGAAAACCCACCAACTGTCGATAAACAGTGGCATCCACTACCTCCGCTGAAGTAGCATCCTCCTTCATCCAACCTCCAGGAAGAGGAGTATCAACAAGCTTGCAGCCATGCATGTTGAACTTCTCCAGTATCTCCCAGGCATACTTACCCTGAGAAACAAATAGTCCATCACTATGTTTCCAAATTTCCAATCCCAGGAAATAATGAAGGAGGCCCAAGTCCTCCATCTCACACTCTCTAGCAAGATCCTCCTTGCATGAAAGTATCAACAGCTCATCTTCCATCAAAATCAAATCATCTACATAAAGTACAATGATCAACAACTTACCCTCCACCACAATCTAGTATAGGTTAGGATCCGCCTCACTCTTGGAGAATCCAAGTCCCGTGAAATAACTTTCTATCCGTGTGTACCAAGCACGAGGTGATTGTTTCAACCCATACAACGCTCTCTTGAGCCTGCACACATGCGACTCGGTGCTGAAGATGTCGAAACCTTCGGGCTGCTCTATGTACACCTCCTCCTCAATGACTCCATTGAGGAACGCAGTCTTCACATCCATCTGATGGATGCGCCACCCCATCTGCACTGAGAGAGAAAGAATCGTCCGTATGGAAGAATATCTTGCGACAGGTGCAAAGGTCTCCTCATAATCAATCCTCTCTATCTGTGAGAAGACTCAGGCAACAAATCTTGCCTTGTACTTCTCCACACTTCTGTCAGCTGCCTGCTTCACTTTGTAGATCCATCTCGAACCCACCATTGATTTCCCCTCTCGTCTTGGGATAATCTCCCATGCACTATTTCTGACAATCAATCATACTCTTCCACCATGGCATCTACCCATGCGGGATCCTCCACAGCTTCCTCGAAAGAGGATGGCTTAGTCACGACACATTTTCTCACAAGAGCCATGTATCCAGTGTACCGATCAGGTGACTGTCTCTGTCTGCGTTGTGCTGTAGGTGGTCCTACAACCTTCTCTGCATCTTGAGCAAGTCGCTCAGCTTCTATAATGCGCTTTCACCCTCTGATAGTTGGCGTTGCATGAGTGGTCTCTTCCACTCCATGAACTTCATCTTGTGGCTAATCCTCATTCTTAGGAACTAATAGCTCCTCATCTGCATGCAAGTGTGGCTCCCTCTCAAGTGAACACTTCATGGCTTTCTCCTCCTGAAATTTGATATCCCGTCGCACAACAGTCTTGTGACTGTCTGGAAAATACACACGATAGTTGTGGGGTGTATCAGTGTACCCCACAAATATCGCGACCTCTGCAGTCGGCTCTAGCTTCTTCCTGGTATCCTTCGTCACATACATGTAAACA
Source organism: Pinus taeda (assembly GCA_000404065.3). Taxonomy (NCBI): domain Eukaryota; kingdom Viridiplantae; phylum Streptophyta; class Pinopsida; order Pinales; family Pinaceae; genus Pinus; species Pinus taeda. Next base: position 35,439 of record APFE031333211.1, read on the forward strand.
AGAGAACCAAAAATCCTCAAATGGGAAATATGAGGCCTCTTACCAGAATAAGCCTCCTCGGGTGTACTCATGCCAAGTATCTTGTGAGGACAACTGTTCTGCACATATATTGTAGTATTGCATGCCTCCACCCACAAGTGAAGGGGTAGGCCCTGATCATGCAACATCTCCCATGCAGCACCCACAATCATTCTGTTCTTCCGCTCAACAACCCCGTTATAATGTGGGTTATGGGGAGCTATGAGCTCTCTTCGAATCCCTTCTGCACTATAGAAGTCCTTGAACTCGCTAGAGATGAATTCACCACCATTGTCGCTCCTAAAAGCCTTCACCTTCTTCCCTGATTCCTTCTCAACCAGTGCTTTGAACTCATATAACTTTGAGTATGTCTCGCTCTTCTTCTGCATGAAGAATATCCAACGCTTTCGAGAGAAATCATCAATGAAGATCACATAGTACTTGTGCTTTGCTATCAAAGCTACTGAGAAAGGTCCACACACGTCTGTGTGAATTCTCTCAAGGATCGTCGTGGCGCGACTATCCTTCTCGTGAAAGGTGGCTTTCACAAATTTCCCCAAAGTACACCCCTTGCACTGATCTGACTGGGCAAGTGTGCCTTTAGGAAGCCCTGTAGTGATCTGCTGCAGTATCTTCAAGGCTCCATGGTGAAGGTGACCCAATCTCCTGTGCCACAACCCGCCATCATCCCGGCTCACCAATCCTTCTGCCTTGCCTGCCATAGCTGCGCATCCATCTACATGCAACTGATAAAGGTTCCTCACTCGAACCCCTATCTTCCGGGTCTCACCAGTTGTCTTGCTGCGCAGGAAGACCTTTCCCTCGCTGAAAACAACATCATACCCCTTGTCTTCTAACATCGCCACTGAGATGAGATTCTTCTTCAATCCTGGAACATGCATGACTTCCTTCAATACAAAGGGTTTACCAAACTCCCTCTCAAAGAAAATGGTACCGATACCGGTCGCACTGTATCTACCATCATCGCCCATCTCGATGTGCACTCCAAGATCTTTGTCCTCCAGATCAGAGAACAAATCTCTATCTCCCGTCATGTGAAAAGACGCACCACTGTCCAAGAACCACACTGATCCCATCACACCTGAAACCAAGCATGTGATCAATGAAAAATCAAGCTCAAACTGAGAAGGTAAGGCCTCTCCCCCTACAGATCCAACAGCTTGCTTGTTCTTCTTCTTCTGCGGACAATTTGTGGCATAGTGTCCGTGCTGGTGACAGTGAAAACACTTCACCTTGGACATATCCTGCTTCTTGCCTTTAGCACCAGACTGAGAAGCTTTCTTTATCTTCCCTTTCTTTGCTTTGGCAGCCAAAGCACAATTCTCTTCATCAGCTCCCTTTGACGAAGATCCGTCCCTGGTACTCCGCCTGATCTCCTCCTGCACAAGATCTGACCATAGTCTTTCCCATCCTGGCAACTTCTCCCGACCATTGACAGAGTCCTGATAGGAATGCCAACTCTTCGGAAGACCCAGGAGAGCCAAGCTCACCAAGTCCTCATCATCAACAGTAACCCCCACACTTCCCAGCTCATCTCGACACTGAGTGAACTTCGTGAGATACTTGGGAATACTGTCACCCTTCTCGCATTTGATGTTTCTGAGTTTATCTTTGAGTGCCAGCTTCCTCTGATCACTCTTGCTTTGGAATAATTCTGTTAATGATTTCCTCATCGAATATGGAGTAGCCTTTCCATGGAGGCTGGACACAATGTTATCCTTCACGCCCTCCAACAGAATCCTTCGACATTTTGCAATCTTCTTTTGCCAAGCATCAGCTTGAGTACCATCAGTAGGCTTTGGGATATCCGTATCTATGAACTCCTTCAGCCCATTATCATCCAATACTGCCTCCATCCTGTCCTTCCATGCAATATAGTTTGAGCTGCCCTCAAGAGCATACTCCAATCGCAATTCGTTGAAAGACATTGTTGCGTTGTCACCAAGAAAATACTGCTGCAAATTCGAATTCCACCAGCAACCAACTCAACTGCCTCGGATCTAATATTCGTGAGAACACAATATTTCTTGTACAGAGATCGACTGTATGGGCATTCACCAGATATCTCACCTTCCAAAAGAAGGATGAATCCAGAGGCTACCTGGCCCGATTACAGACTCTGCCTGAAGAAATAGAATGTAAACACTTCCTGAATAGTAGATCAGAGGATCAACAGCTCTGATACCATGTAGAAATTTTGAATAATTTAACACATATTCAACAGATATTATCATGATCATGTACTATTGCGGAAAACATACACAATACATAAGCTCCTCTACGTTGATCATCAATATAGCAGCATCAATAACAATAAAACATCAAAAGCATTCACACATTAACACAGTATGTATCCCGGGGAAAGCATCTCGCTAAAAACCCCAACTATCTGTATATTAATGATTGAGTCATGTAACATTACAAAGTACAATGCTTATCACAAGCAATCCAGTACCAGCTCCACCTGTTACACACAATACAGCTCAGTTTTGAATCAATCACTGGCTCAAATCTCTTCCGCTGCTTGCCTGCCTCCGCTGCTCAATACCTGCACAAGAACCGGTGATAATTCGAAGGCAGCCATGTCTTTCCTTGGCTAAATCACGTGAGAACAAGCTAAAATGTGGGAAAACTCATTGGAATACTCAATCCCCTGATTTGTGCAAGATCTGGTGCACAACTATAGTCACAACTGATAGCAATCTCATTCTCTAACACCTGTCCCTGTTGAACTGAACATGCACTGACATGCAACTGAGTTAACTGATGTATTCATTAGTTGTA
>APFE031333211.1:38281-61335 GCA_000404065.3 Pinus taeda
AGCTCAAACTGAAGTGCTGCAAGAGGATAAGATAATGTTTATAGTCCAAATATTATTAAGAGCTAATAATATTCGATTGTTCTATTTTTTGACTGGCAGTCTAAAAATAGACTCTGCCCATATGTTTAAAAATAGAGGTCCATCTACTTTTACCAACATGACCAATTATCCATAAATAGCATCCTGCAACTCATAGACCATGATCCATATGTATAAAAATAGACATAGTCTAAGAACATACTTTGCACCAAAAATAGCCTGCACGCCCACTTAGTGAAGGAGACTTCTTTTCACTAAGCTCCATCATCTTGTTGCATTTTCAACACTCTTGCTATCATTTGCATGGGTTTTCTAGGTGTGACAATGTTTTTCAGCCTAGCCTTTCCATTTCCAGATAGCCTTAAGGTGATGGGTTCTCATGTTTTGGTGGAGCTATATTATCAGATGGATTCAAAGCTGAGTGAGGTGGATCTCTGAAAGGAAAAAAAATGGCATAGTGATCCCTGAACCAAACTGTGGACCACGGTAAAACCTTGGCCTAGTAACCCTTGAACTAGACTATGGGTTGTGGTAAAGTTGGATTTTGTGTTGCCTCAGTGGGCCTAGGAGTCCTCGACCGTTGAATGGTGGGATATATGGTAAAGCATAGAGGAGGGTGCCCTTGATCAGGCCTAGGAATCCTTGGTCGGTGAATGGTAAGACATATGGTAAAACCTGGAGGGTGGTGTCTTGATTATGGCCTAGTGATCCCTAAATTATACTATGGAATGCAATAAAGCCTACGAACTAGGAGACAATAAAATTCCTCATGGTACAGATGGAGAAATTTGGCAGCATCCATGCTCATTTGAATATTTTTGTGGTTATGAGTCCCACATTCATGCTTGGAATATGGCATGGGGGTGCTTGGCTGAAAGAAAATTTTGGTTCAACCAATCTATGGTTGGTGTTGGCTAGGGGTTCCTTAGGTTTAAGTTTTGTCCGAGACATGTAAAGACTCTGCATTTTAAGGAGGAGAGCGTGATTAGCACAAGGTTATAAGAGTCAAAGGGGCTTTAGGGTGGGTCAAAACCCCTTCTTTTGTAAATGGATGGGATTATCTAGAGTATGTTGACCTCTGCCCATGGTTTGCAAACCATGGTATTATAAGGTAAAATAATATATAAAGTGATGTCTTAGCAAGTCTAAGGTAATCAATTTGAGGAGATGATATGTATTTGAGTCTATAATTAGGAGATCTTTTTGCATTTGGGTGAAGGGGAAGGCTCTTGCAGTTGTGTGTGCGAAGACCTTTGTAAGTCTGCAGTTGTGTGCATAGGGTCAGAAAGATTGTATCTATGAAGACTTAAACTAGCAAAGAAGAATTTGAGATGGATCTGTGTATTTTCTTATGTTCATGTAGTTTTTGTGTTTTTGCCTATTTATGATTCATTTTCATATATTGCTTCTTCAATTGCATCGTGAAGGTTCAAATAATGTTTTATATGATGAGTAATACATGTTAGACTAGTTATGTGCAACTCGCAAGTCTAGTAAGTAGGAAACGCTTTACAACTGTAACAATAAGGTTAATGGTTCGCAAAGGTCAGATTAAGCCCTAAAATGATAGAAACCTTACAGCCACACTACATAACCCCTATGGATGCAGAAACGTGGTTCTAGCATCCCCTAATATTGCCTCAAGTGAGACTGCGATCTGCACTATGCAGATTGTTGCCAAAAGGGTCGGTAGTATAGGGTTTTGTTGGTTAGCGTAACTAACTCCTAACCTGGGTCTAAGCCCCTCAAGCCAAAAAATGGTTGTGTTGTCGAGACCGGGATCTATCTGAGGGATATGTGAAGTGGCAAGACCCGATATTGAAATACTCAATGTAACACAACCTGTTAAGATGAGGCAGGTCAACATAGGCTCAGAGGCGGAGGCCAAGTTCACACACATAGGAGATTATTGGGATGAAGAAAGAGTAGGAAAGGTCGTCAAGTTATTGCATGAGTACCAGGAGTTGTTCCCAATGAAATTCACAGAGTTAAAAGGCATTGTGGGAGACCTGGGAATCATGAAAATAACTTTGAAGCCAGATGTGAAGCCTGTAAAATAGTGACTGTATAGGCTCAACCCAAAATACAAGGAGAAGGTGAAGGAGGAACTTGAGAAGATGGTTGTAGCTGGCATAATTGATCATGTGGAAGAATCTAACTGGGTAAGCCCAATGGTAGTACAAGAGAAAAATACCAAGGGAGAAATAAGGATCTGTGTTGATTTAAGGAATTTTAATGACGCATGCGTACATGATCCGTTCCCAACACTATTCACAAATGAATTTTTGGAAAATGTAGGAGGAAAAGAGGCCTACCCCTTTACAGATGGGTTTTCTAGGTACCATTAGATTAAGATAGCATCGAAAGATAGGAGTAACACCATCTTCACTACTGAATCGAGATTTTGGGTTGAAGAATGCACCGGGGATATTTTCTAGAGTTGTCGTCACGGAGTTTAAAGAATTCATCCACAAGTTTTTGGAGGTTTACTTTGATGACTGGACAGTATTTGGATTGTTAAAAAAACATGTCTTGAGCCTGCACTTGATGTTGGATATCTGCAGGAAATATCAAATCTCATTAGACCTGAAGAAGTGTATTTTTTTGTACCTTATGGAATTTTACTAGGGCATGTTGTTTGTAAGCAAGGGATGATGGTAGATCGTGAAAAAAAAAATCATTTTTATTATTAATTTGGATACTCCAAAGAATGTGAAGCAGCTACGTGCAACTCTTGGACACACTAGATAATATCACAAATTCATTAAGGCATACGCGCATATCACTGCACCTATGGAGAAATTACTAAATAAATATGCCACCTTCTATTGGGACGATGAGTGTCAAAAGAGCCTTCATGTCTTAAAGGATAAAATGGTCATGTGGATGCATCATATATAGCTTTCGGAGTTGTCTTAGTGCAACCAGGAGAGGGGGATCTTGATCACCCCTTTGCATTTGCAAGTCGCAAATTGTCTAAGGAAAAGAGGCATTATTCCACGACAAAACGGAAAGGCTTGGCTATGGTGTACGTGTTGTAGAAGTTCAGGAATTACTTGTTGGGTGTGCACTTCAAGATGTTCACAGACCATTCTACATTGAAATACTTGGTGAAAAAACCTGTGCTGATTGGGGGGATTTGCAAATGGCTATTGTTGTTCCAAGAATATGATTTTGAAGTAATAGTCAAGTCAGGATGATTGAACATTGGGTTGAATCATCTATCTAGAATCGAGACTGGTGAATAACCGACCAACATTGAAGAAGAATTGCTTGATGTGTGGCTCTTTGCAGTAAGGGTTGTTGATGCACATTTTACAGATATTATTTACTTTTTGACTACTGGAGTATAACATGCAACAAAAGAAATAATTAGTAGTCAAAGCGGTGGATTTTTCTCTAATTGTTGGGCATTTTTATAAAATGGGTCGTGATGAAGTATTGCGCAAATATGTCCCTGAGCATGAAAGACACAGTAGTTTGGTAAAAACGCATGGCGGTGTCACAGGAGGGCACTATGTAGGAAAATCAACCGTGCGTGAAATTTTGAGGGTAGTACTATGGTGGCCCATGGTGCACAAGGAATCCAAGGATTATTGTAGTGCTTCTAATGTTTTCTAGAGGATCAGAAGACCATTGCAGAGAGATGAATTTTCATTGAATACACAAGTTACTTTGCAGGCTTTTGATAAGTGGACGATTGATTTTGTGGGGTCAATCAATCCACCAGGCAAGAAGAGCGGTGCATGATATAGTATTACTACGATGGATTATCTGACCAGGTGGGCTAAGGTACAATCGGTAAAGAATTGTAGTGCACTTCATATTTGAGTATATATTGTCGAGGTTTGGGTGCCCAAAGATCTTGATGAGTGACAGAGGAACACACTTCCTAAAAAACACTATTAAAGCATTAACAGAAGAGATTCGGGTACATCACCAGAACAGTACGCCTTATCATCCTCGGGTGAATGGCATGGTTGAGGCTTTTAATAAAATTTTGGAGAACACTCTGATAAAGGTGTGCAACATCAAAATGAATGATTGGGATGTGCGCATACCCACAGTGTTATGGGCATACAAGACTACTTGCAAGAAGTTGATTGGGCAGACTCCATTTAGATTGGTGTATGGACAGGAAGTTGTAATGTCAATGGAATATATAGTACCAAGTCTTAAAATCACAACAATCATGAATATGGAGGGTGACAATATTATGGAAGAAAGATTGGAACAACTGCTCACACTAGAAGATTGCTTTCTTGTAGGATTTCACCAACAAGTACAGAAAGCCGAGGAAAAGGCCTGGCATGATCGACATATTAAGCAGTGAACTTTTAGGAATGGATACTTGGTTTTGTTGTGTGATAGTAAGTTCGCAAAGTTCCCTGCTAATTTCAAGATGCATTGGCTAGGCTCGTACAAAATCAAGGATAACTCAAATGGTGGCACAGTTCATCTCACGCCGCTGGATGGAGAATTATTTGCTAGATGAGTAGATGGGAGTAGGTTGAAACTCTACAGGGACAATTTTTTCCCTGGGGCTTCACGATGACTATATGAATGTAGGACAATCTTAGTGCTACAGGCAGTTGCAAGGAAGCACATGACTATAAAGTACTCTGCCAATGAAGGACCATGTTGAAGAAGGAGGGTTGCGTGACATTCAAGAGGATGGCACAGGTGGAGGAAGATGCAACGAAGAAGGGGTAACTGCATTGCAGGGAGGGCTCTGATGTAGTTCAGCTAGAATATGGTCGTTTGGGTTGATTTGACAAGAAAATTTTCGTTAATAGGAGTGGGGGAAATGCATTTAAGGAGCATATTTGGGAAAATTTGTCACCAAATTCACATTTATGAGGAGGAAATGGAGGGGATTGAGTGGTTTGAATTTGAAAAAGGTTATAAATATGGCACGCCACTCCACATTTAGAAACTTTGTTTGTTGATTTTTTGTTGTGTGATTTTTCACCTAAGTGTGAGCCTAGCATTATGTTGCATGTCTGGTTGGAGTTGGAAGGAGCCTGAGAAGCATTTTCTGAGTTGAGGGCTAGAATCCGTCATGAATGCTTCACATCCAACACATACTAGTTCACCAAGATCACCAAGATCACCAAGAGCTAAGCCTACTATCGCAGCAGCAGTGGCCAACAAGCAAAAGAAGCCCCAAAGGACCCCGATTAGGAAATCACCGAGGAAAATCTCCCCCGAGAAATGAAGTAAGGATAGAATGGATACACAGAAGAAACCAATGGGGCCCCAAGATCTAGATGAGGAAGAAATAGCCAACGGTTTTGAGGATATCAACTCAGACAAGGTGGAGCCAATCTCTAGGTTGCCAACCTATATGACGTTGAGGAAGCCAACTACAAAGGTGAAAAAGGACACAGATTCTATCAAATACAAGATATTCACACCCCTGTTACTAGAGGAAGTGCCAATTGAGGGAGAGTTGTTAGCTAGGGTACCACAATTACGCATGGAGGATTAAGATTTCAATGATTGCAACAAGTATCCTGAATTCAAGCCCAACAAGTACCTCCAATATGTTTATTATGAAGAAGTTAGAGTGACAAGGTTGAGCCAATGAAGTGGGTAGCAGGGATTCATCATAGTAGGCTGTTGAATATGCTTTATGTTCCACACTTTAGGCAAAGCAACATAAACACAATCTGTGTGCGCCAACTATTGGCATTGGTACATGATGGGTTTCTATGGCTCAAAACACCAATTTTGATTGACGATATGTTAATCCAATGGATTACTGCACTTCCTTACCAAGGAGTGAAGCACGATGATGCATTTGGTGGGAAGTCTCAAGAGAAAAATTTGGTCGATCAAATGAAGAATGACTCTGGCTTACTCAAGAAGTCTCGGAGATATGTTATTAGTTCTATTAATGATGAGGATGTGCATTTTTCCGCATCCATTTTGGCAGTAAAATCATGAGGAAGTGTTGGGCAGACGAAGTGTCACCTGGTTGTACTCTTTGTTGCGCAGTGTAGTAAGGGGGTCCAGTTTAACTACTTCAGGTATCTATGTCTGGATTTTTTGGATGACAGTCGAGAATCATAGGATTAAGGGAAGTCATTCCACTACGCATGGCTATTGCTCTTAATTTCATTGGTAGCATGGAGAACATCAGAGGAGTCATAATTTTCCAATGTGGAGCCTGATGTGTGTGAGGCTGCGAAGTATGCCTTATTGTGGGCATCTAAGGAACCGACTCGATTTACAGAGAACAAAATGTTCTGGGTTCTTTTTGAGATGGATGTGCGCACAATCATCAACCAAAGTTCATGGCTATCACCTACATTATTTCAACAATATAGCGATGTTTCTGACTTTCAAGCAAATTTTCAGAGTGCCTTTATCCATGCCAATAAATATTTGGAGAAGGTATGGTATGAGATACCATACTTAGTTTCTTAAGAGGAAATCCTAATGGTCATCAGCAAGTGGTCAAGTAATTGGCTCACCCTAGCTATCACAAAGACCGATAAGGCCGGCACAAGTAAGACCACTATAGGTACGTAGGCCAAAAAATTAGTGGCCAAGAAGGATACAAACAAGGTGCCTCTGATGGTCAATATTGACCTCAAGGAAAAGACTGTGCCAGAAACCGAGCGCACAGTTGAGCAGGAGACTGATGATGGGGATTAGGGTGTTGAAGACCCTGTTGTGGACTTATAGGATGTTGATTCCCCATTTATAATAAGGAAGTGATAGAAGAAGAGTGTTGGTGGTGCACGAAAGAAAAAAAAGTCAGATAAATCCACCAGCGCAGAACCATTGGTCCTCACTAAGGGGGAATTTGATGAAATTGGCAACATCGTCTGAGTTGGGACGAAGGAGATGTGGGGGAATACTGAAGATCAATACAAGGAAGTATTGAAAAAGGTACAGTAGGGCATTAAAGAATTACAAGTTCAGATGAGCGTGATCCAAGTGAGTGTGGTTCAGGGAAGTGTTAATCAAGCAAGCACTGTACATTCGATAGCAGAGCTTACCACAGACCTCCGAACATTACATTTACCAGAAGGATCATTACACTTTGAGATTGTAGAAGAAAGGGAGAGCACACAAAAATTAAAGAATTTGAGCCTTAATCTTGTGCCACTCCCCCTTCAGACATTGCAAAGCTACATCAGGGTGTCATAGATGAGCTCAAGGTATGAGAGAAATGAGCTCTGTTGGTCATCAACGAAGTCAAAATCAACAACCAACAGATGTTTGAAGAAAATAATAAAGCACTGTAGGTTAGCGAGGAAGTAGTTGTGAGAAGCCAGCAGGTGGAAGAGGCCATAACCAAAGTATGTAGTGAGCTTCAAGAGCTCCAGATCCCATCTAAGGCCGTTTCAAAAGAAAAAATTCAGAAACTAGTAGCAAAAGTCAAAGAATTGAAGACCAAGGTGGGAAAGGTTAGATTTGAACTATATATGCAGATTACAGGTATTCAGATGAAGCTGTAGCCTACAACACCCCCAGAGGTTCAATAGCAGTGAGAAGCTGCCATAAAAGCTAATATGGAGAATATTGCAATTGCAGTTAAGGACTATAGTCAACTTTTTGAAGATACAATGGAAGTATGTGCCTCACTGTAGGAGGACCCACATGTGTAGAATTTCAAAGTGGAAATCAAAGATAAGAAAATGTAGTTTGATGAGCTTAAGGCAATGGTGCAAACCTTAGCACATGTGGAATGGTTCACCTATCTTTAGGAAGGAACACTTCTGCAAGGAAAAATTGATATGTAGAGGAAGGCACAGATTGTCTCCATGCCAATGTAACCTTGGGAAGATGAGGCATGCCAGCTCTCAGAGGAAGTAAAGGGAAAATTGAATAGCATGTAGAAAACATAGAGGACAATCGGCTCGCAGCAGAAGAGTCAATATGAGAGAAGCTCATGGACGAAGTTCGATAGGTTGTGGAGCAATGCACAACAACACTTCATCCATTTAAGTCTGCATACAAAGATCTGAAATCAAATATCGAGGGCATACTAGCTGAGTGACTTGAGGACGAGTCACATCTTTATGTTGGAGGCCTATTGGGTAAGGGTCCCCTAGGTCTAAGTTTTGTCTAATTCATGTAAAGAATCTGCATTTTGAGGAGTGGATCATGATTAGCGCAGGGTTATAAGAGTCAAAGGGGCTTTAGGGCGGGTCAAAGCCCCTTATTTTGTGAAGGGATGGGATTATCTAGAGTATTTTGAGCTCCGCCCATGGTTTGTAGACCATGGTATTGTAAGGGTAAAAGAATATATAAAGGGATGTCTTAGAAAGTCTAAGGTAATCAATTTGAGGAGATGATATGTCTTTGAGTTTGTAAGTCGGAGACATTCCTATATTCAGGCAAAGGGGAAGGCTCTAGCAACTATGTGTGTGGAGATCTTGGTAAGTTTGCAGTTGTATGCATGGGCCCCTGTAGCTGTGTTCCCAAGGTCAGAAATATTTTATCTATGAAGACCTAAACTAATAAAGAATAATTTGAGACGGGTCTGTGTATTTTCTTATGTTCTCATAGTTTTTTGTGTTTTAGCCTCTTTATGATTCTTTTCCATACATTTCTTCTACAATTGCATTGCGAAGGTTCAAATAATGTTTCATATGATGAGTAATACATGTTAGACTAGTTACATGCAGCTCACAAGTCTGTTAAGTAGGAAACGCTTTACGACTATAAAAATAAGGTTAACAGTTCTGAAGGTCAGATTAAGCCCTAAACTGATAGAAACCTTACAACCACACTACATAAACCCTCTGGATGCAGAAACCCAGTTCTATCATCCCCCAATATTGCCTTGGGTGAGATTGTAATCTGTGCTACGCAGATCATTACCGAAAGGGACATTAGTATAGGGTTTTGTTGGTTAGCGCAACTAACTCCGAGCTTGGGTCTCAGCCCCTCAAGCCAACAATCGGGTGGTTCGTGGAAGTCCCAAACCTAGTTTTCTTGCATTCATTAATAAGAGTTCCTTCTCCTTGGTATTTCATGTATAAATGCATTGGTTTATATGTGGATTTTATGATTGTTCTATCCTTATTATTTATGTTGGTTATATGTTGGTTATGAGCATGTTTTATGATAGTGTGATGTATGGCTCTCATCATGTTTCGATTTGTAAATGAATTAACAATGAATATATGACCTAATAGATGATAATGCAGCTAATTTGATAAGGCATCAATACTTCTTAGTGATTCTCATATAAGTATGAGACCCATATGCTCAAATCTATTGTTATGACCTGTAAATGCATATTTGTGACATGTTTGATGAAATTTTTTTCATCGCTAGTAGGCATCCAATCAAGTGTTTGTTCAATTATTTTCATTTGTATCATTGTTTCAATGTTATTTTTCATTTCTAGAAGTTTCATGAAGTTCTGGGCAGTGACCTAAGACCTGGCCCTGAACAAGTCGCACAGAATCTAGGGTTGTTGGCTATGAACTAGCTAAAAAATATCCCATTCGCTTGCATTCCCTTGTTGTGAGAGTGAATAGAGGGCCTCAGTCGCATGCATACCCATGTCATGGGAGCGACTGAGTCTCTAGGTCAGTAAGATGTTGGGTTTCCTAAGGGGTTGGTCACATGGGAAGGTTGGTTGGCTCCTGGAGGTTCTATAGCATGTGTAGAAGGTTAGGTTGGTTGTGTTTTGTCGATTCCACTTCCTTAACTATACATGGGGAGTTGAATCAAATCATAGTAGCCTATTGTCACATGTTTACCCACATGGACCGATTAAATTGGGTAAATGTGGGAGGAGGGTGTTACAATACCAGATTTGTATTAGAGCACGGTTCAAACATTTGGACCAGATGGCTTAGATGAATGTTGTTATGCATGCATTGTCATGGTAATGGTTTTCATTAATGATGTCATGGTACATAGTTGGTATTATCATGAATGTTGTTGGCATATTGATATGATTATGATTATACATGTATCATGCTAATATGGATTGATTTTGTAGATGATATAAGCCTCCCCTAGACATCATTGAGGTATGATTTTGGTTATGATATCTATTTTTTTATCTGACATGGCATGCTTGCAAGAAGAAGAGAATCAAATATGACAAGCAGAATGGTGGACTACAGTTCGCGTGACTCTCCCTACAGATCAGTTGGGAATCAAGGAGATGAGTACTCTCTGGATATAATAGACACATTGAGGAGTTAAGAGCAGAGAGAAAAAGTTGCAAGGAAGAAAATGATAGGTTTGTTGAGGCTCAAGAAATACTTGCAAGGGCTCATGAAAAGTAGGTAGAGGTCAATGCAGTGATCCTTCAGACTTGCAGAGACATGGGCAACTGAGGATTAGTTAAGAACAGAAAGAGAAGACTAATGGGGCACATGGTAGCAGGTCTCGGTCAAAATACTTGTTGAATAGAAGGGACATAGTCAGAGGTGGCAGGTCAATGGGTACACCTGATAGGAGGACTGGTATGTATGGGTTTCCTCGTCTAGGAGACATCATCACCATGATCGCCACCATCATACTTATAAGAGGAGTGAGTACTTTCTTGAGGAGTTCAAGAAATACAAGCCTCCTACATTTGATGGAGAAATGAAGAAGTCATAAGATGCATAGGCATGGTCTCTTGCGATGAAGAATTTCTTCAGATTACATAACTATTCAGAGAACATGAAAGCCGAAATAGATACCTTTAGACTTAAAGGGAAAGAAAATATCTAGTGGGAAGATGTGAAGAATGTCAGAAGCATTCGAGAAGAAGAGTTGATTTGGGATGAGTTTGAGAGACTCTTCAAGAAGAAGTATCTATCTGAGAGATATTATGATGACAGAGCTAAGGAGTTTTATGAGTTTCAGATGGGTTCTATGATAGGTGATGAGTATACTAGTAGGCTTCTAGATCTGTTGAGGTATGTTCCTTACCTCAAGGATGAGAAAGAAAAGATTCAAAGTTTCATCAATGGGTTGCCAACAACATATAGAGACTGGATTGAGTTTGATGAGCCTCAATGATTGGAGGAAGCCATCAAGAAATCGAAGCATTGTTATGAGCAATCAAAGCATAAAGTTGAGCCAAGACATGAATTGAAGGGGAATGTCTAAGTTAAAGGGAAGTGGCCACCGAAGCGAGGAAGATCTCAGGATGTAGGTGAGAAATAAAAGGTTGCTCCTTACAAGAATTTTAGTGCAGTAAAGAAGGGACATGGGTCTCATCCTACATAGTTGATAAATAGAGGTGATGGTAGGGGATCATTGCAATGCTAGATTTGTGGCAAATATCATCACAAGAAGGATTATCCATTGTATCAAGGTTTTAGGCCTTAGATCTATAATGTTAAGGAGGTGTAGATGGTTAGGGATGTTGGCCATGACATTCCTCATATTTACGCAGATGTAGACAACAAGCAGGAAGATCACTAGGCATCCATTATTAAGATGGAAGGTAAGCTATGTGATCAAGTTGTTACTATTTTTATTGACCATGGATCGAATTATAGCTATGTTAATATGGGCTTGGTGGATAAGTGTGGTTTGATAAAATAAGTGCATGCATAGTCTTGGTTGGTGCAGTTGGCTATAGGTACTAAGAAGAGAGTTCATCCTTGGTAAGATCTTGTGTATTTGAGATGAATGGTATGCCTACATCTGCACATCTAAATGTGCTTCCATTGGGATCATATATTATGCTTTTAGGTATGGATTGGTTTTACCTCCACAAGACCAAAGTACATTGTTATGACAAGGTTATTGAGTGCCTAGATGATAATGGGGAAAAGAGAATCTCGCAGGGAAATAAGAATCCTACATTAGTGAGGATGGTTACAACTATGCAGGAAAAGCAAAGTGGTGGGAAGGGTTGTGTATTGTTTGCATTTTATATTTCCAATGAAAAGGGTACATATCTTGAGGATGTGGAAGTCCTCAATAGGTAACCTGTCTTGCAAAAATTTCAATATGTGTTTCCAACAAAGATTTCAAAGTTTCCTCCCCATAGAGAAGTGGAATTTTCTATTGAGTTGGTACCAGGTGCAGCACCAGCATCAAAGGCACCTTACAGGATTAGCAATCCAGAGTTGGTGAAAATAAAGTTGCACTTGAAGGAAACGCTTGAGAAGGGATACATTAGACAAAGTGTATCACCTTGGAGTGCACCAATATTGTTCGTGAAGAAGAAGGATGGTACTCTCAGGTTGTGCATTGATTACAAGCAATTGAACAAGGTGACAATCAAGAACATGTACCCATTTCCAAGGATTGATGATTTTTTTGATCAGTTGAAGGGAGCAACAGTGTTCTTGAAGATCGATTTGAGATCAGGATACCATCAAGTGCGCATACAAGAAGAGGATATCTACCAGACTCATTTCTAGACTAGGTTTGGGCATTATGAGTTTTTTTATGGTTCCTTTTGGTTTGACCAATGCTCCAACTAATTTCATGTGATTGATGAACTGTGTGTTGCATCCTTATTCGGATAAGTTTGTGATTGTATTCATTGATGATATATTAATATATTCTAAGAATGAGGAAGAGCATGCAAACACTTAGCAACAGTGTTGAGATTTCTAAGAGAGCATTAGTTGTATGCCAATCTTAGTAATTTTAGTTTATTTGAAATAGAGGTACATTACTTGGGACATGTTGTTTCCAACGAAGGCATAGCAGTGGATCCAGAAAAGACCAAAGATATCATGGAATGGGAAACTCTTGGAAATGTGGACGAGGTCAAATCATTCATGGGGTTAACAAGTTACTATAGGAGGTTCATTAGGAACTACTCATGGATTTCCTATCCTATTACATCATTGTAGAGGAAAGGAAAAAAATATGAATGGACAAAGGAATGTGCAACAAGTTTTGAGCAGTTGAAGTAGTTGCTGACAAATGCTCTAGTTCTGAAGATCATAGATCCAGATAAAGAGTTTTTGGTGTGCACAGATGCTTACAAAAGGGGACTTGGTGCATTCCTTATGTAGGAGGGGTAGGTGGTATTTTATGAGGAAAGGAAATTGAATGAGCATGAACAAAACTATGAGTCAAGGAAACTAAATTAGAACGAAAAAAACTATGTGACTCATGATCTTGAGTTTGTAGCTATTATCCATGCCTTGAAGATGTGGAGGCATTATCTTCTTGGCAAAAGGTTTGTATTGATGAGTGATCATAGTGAACTAAGATATCTATTAGATCAACCTGATATGAATGCCAGGAAGCTAGATGGTTGGCCATGCTTAGTAAGTTTCACTTCGAGATTAGATACGTTAAAGGAAAGGAGAACAAGGTTGTAGATGCTCTTAGTAGGAGACTGCAGGTAAACCATGTTCCATTTGTGAGCTCTTATGGGATAGATTTACAAGATCTGATCTTACAGGAAAGACATTAGGATGATAAGTATCAATACCTTAATCATAGGTTACAATAGGGTATAGGTGAATAGGATGTCGACTATCATCTCACAACATATGGCTTGGTGAGATTTAGGGGCAAGATCTATGTGTCAAATGACAATGAGCTCAAGAAGCTTATCTTGAGGGAATTTCATGTCAAGCCAAATTCAGGTCACCCGGGATATCATAAGACATTGACAATTGTGAAGAAGTTCTACTATTGGCCCAACTTTGAAGAAGGAAGTGGCAGATTTTGTTTCTAGATGTTTGGACTGTCAGTAGGTGAAAGCTGAGTGTAAGCACCCAGTTGGTTTGTTACAACCTATTCCTATTCCAGGGTGGAAATGGGAGATCATTTCCATGGATTTCATTCTAGGTTTTCTGAGGATATCGAAGCAGCAATATTCCATCATAGTTGTGGTTTACAAGTTGAGAAAGGTAGCTCAATTCATTTTAATGAAGACTATTTATTCAACTAGTGAGGTAGCACAAGTCTCCATCAGGGAGATAGTGAGGTTGCACAGTGTTCTGAAGAACATTATGTTAGAAAAAGATACCAAGTTCACTTCCAGGTTTTCGAAGGAGTTATTTGCAGGGTTGGGTACAAATTTGGCCTTTAGTACAACTTATTATCTGCAAACATACGGATAGACAGAGAGGGTCAATAGGATACTGAAGGACATGTTGAGGATGTATGTTATGCATCAGTAGAGGAGGTGGGAGGAGTATCTTCCACTAGTGGATATTTCTTACAACAATGGTTATCAGGAGTCACTAAGGATGAGTCTATTTGAGGCACTCTATGGGTGGTGTTTTAATACTTCCATTAGCTGGAGCAATCCAGTGAACAAGATATTGATTGAACCAAACATGTTGACAGAGATGGAATAGGAAATGCAGGTTATAAAGAGGAATCTAAGGGAAACATGGGATAGATAGAAGAGATATGCAGATCAACACAGGGAATTTAAGGAGCTTCATGTTGGGGAGCATGTGTAATTGCGCATCAAGCCCAATAAAATCTCCTTGAGAGGATTAGACCAGTGTTCTACATACTTGCACTGCCTCCAACAGTGAAAGTCCATGATTTTTTCCATGTTTCATTGCCTAAAATATATGTGAAAGAAGTTGACCATGTCATTGATTGGTATGTACTATAGGTGGAACAGAAAGGAAAATTTCATCCAAAACCTCAATCCATATTGCAATGGAAACAACTCATGCTTTGAAAGAAAGAAATCGAGCAAGTTGAAGTGTGGTGGAAGCAGTTTGGGCTTAATGAAGCTACATGGGAGATAGTTGATCAGATGCAGGTTATGTATCCTTCATTGTTTATTGATTGTGGCAGAGGAGTTTTAGTGTATGTATATATTTATGTATGGTTGTCATTGTAAATACCACAATGAGTTGTGTTATAAAGCTCCAATAAGCGGTATGGTTGTCATTGTAAATACCACAATGAGTTGTGTTATAAAGCTCCAATAAGTGGTATGGTTGTCATGTTTTCATGTTTGTCATGAGATTTTTGCTTTTGATTAGGTTGTTCATTGTAAATACTTCATCGAGCTAAGTTATAAAGCTCCATGGGCAATGTATTTTGTTTTTCATCGGTCTTGATGGTTATAAGTGACATAGAACATCGAGGATGGTGTTCCCCTAAGGGGGAGGGGTTTGTAATAGCTCCAGGTTAAAAGTTAATATAATAATGTTAATAAATAAAAATAATACGAAGGTCATGGGACACGTACTCCAAGCTAAATGTTGGGAAAAGCATCCTAGTGGGCATCACTTGTTGTTTATTATGGCAAAGGGGAAATTGGTAAAGGCAAAGGAAAAGGCTTTGAAAAGGTAAAAATGCATTATTAGCATTTTATTTATGAAAGGAAATTAGGAGAAAAGGAAGGTGAAATGTCGCGGGTTACATGTGAGTAGGAAATTGAAGGAAAATAGAGGGAAAATGAATAAATTAGAGGCATCACTAATAAAAAGGCATCAGAGCATCAGTTTGGGGCCTTTTGTCAGTTGAGATTTGGAATTGGCTTCAGAGATAAGAAGAGCACCAAGTGGAGAAAACAAGAAAGCAAGAAAAGGAAGGACAAGGAAAGAAAAATATAGAAAAGGAAATCAAGGATCAAGCAAGGAAGTGTTGAATCAAGCAACTTCAGCAGGAATTCATGCAAGTAACAGGTTGCATGTATGATTTCCTAGTTGGTTTTGGCATGCATGGTTTTCGCATGTGTGTAATTGGTTGATTTGTTGTCATTGGCATGGGTTTTGCCTAGTTTGACAATGGTTTCAGCCTTGCCTTGTCATTTCTAGATAGCCATGTTGTGATGGGATGCATTATTGATTGAGCTTTGGATTGACGAAAGGTTTTAGATCTAAGTGAGGTGGTCTTAGGAAAATCCCAAGGGTTTGGAGTGGAGATGGTTTTCTTCGAGGAGCCCTCAACAGGTGGGTGTAGATAGGAAAATTACTCAAGGGATGGTGAAGGAATTATGAGGCATCCAAGCTTAGTTTGGATTTGTGATCTCAAGATCGGTTTAGATGAGATCACGGTAGTGTGAGGGTAGAGGTGGTTTAACCTCTTCATTCCCTTGGTTTTTTATGTATTGGTTTATCACATGAGATCCTACACTCATGCTTGGAATATGGCAGGAGGGTGATTGGTTGAAAGAGAGATTTGGTTTAGCCCAATCTATGGTCAGGTGGTACATGGAAGTCCCTAACTTGGTTGGATTTTGTTTATGTTAATAAGAGCTAATTTCCTCTTGTATTTTATAAGTAAATGTACTTTTTATGATGTGGGTTTGATGGTTGTTCTATCATTGCTATAAATTTGGTTATATGTTGGTTCTAAGCATTGTTTATAGCATATTTTAGTTATGCCTCTGTTTGGTCAATTTAGTGATGTCTAAATTGCAACTTTTAAATGTCAACCCGGGGCTCGTAAGCTGATGAAGTGAGGTGTATTGTATGTACTTAGGCAACTGTTTCTTAAGCTTTTGTCGTTTTTAGCTTTTAAGTTTGTTTTCAAGTATATCTCTCCTACTGTGATGTGATGGTAATGAAATAAAGCAAGTGAAGTGTGTGAGATTGTGATGAGCTTTAAATGATTTCTTATAACTTAAAAGTATTCTACAAGAAAGCTTGAACAACAACTGAAATGAAATCAACTCTTAAAGGAAAATAAAGGCATCAAATAAAAGCCTAATGAAATTGGCCGAGTATCTCTGCTGCTGCAAGAAAATGAAGATGAAATCTATGTCCAATCTAGCTAAAAATAAAACTAAGTAATGTGAAACTAAAGTAAATCTACATAAAAGAGAGACTAGTCACAAATACTTTAACTTCTTCTTAACAACTTGTCTTTTAACTGAATATATCATGTGAGAAACAATTAAAAATAATCCAAGCAATTGTGAGTTCTTGAGCAACTAAACCAAGCTGTGCTAAGTGATATTTTGGTCCTCCATGAAGATATTAAATTATGGAGAAGAAACCATCAATAGGTAAACAACTTGATGTCTAAAAGCAAAAAGCAACTATGCAAATTAAAGAAATGATAGTAAGGAAATAAAGGTTGCAAAACAAGGAAGGTAAGCAACATAGATAAGATGATCACAAGTGTCACTAGTTGTGAAAAAGAAAAGAAAGAAACTGTCCCGGGCACGCCTAAGAAACCTGCATAACACACTAATCAGTCATGGAAAAGTGCAGAAATATAAATAAGCAGAATTCAAAATTTATATACAGTTATTGTACATGATCAAAACACGGCAATCAAAGGCATTCTGTACAACTATTATACATAAAATGAGAGAATGAAATGCAGGAAATTAAAGAGTACTATACAGGCTGCAGGAAATTAAAGAGTACTATACAGGCCTTCAGTAAACAAGGGCCCTCTGCCTACTCCAGCCGGCTCAATGATCAGTTACACGTTCAAATGGAAAACAGTCTTCTCATATATTATGCATCAAAATAGAAAGTACAATGGGGAGTTCAAAATTACATATCAGCGGCTAACTATACAGTGTTCAAAGATGCTTTATTTATAATAGAGGAAAGCAAACTAACTTAACGAAAACTAAGCTATTCAAGCAGCTGTGTAAAAACACGTAGTCTTGCTGCGTCCTCGGATTTAGGCAACAGTCGTTGTGGGCATTCAATCTGCTGTTGGATTCATGTTTCCCACTGTCTTCGTGGCTGAGGAAGATGCCACCTGTTCTTCACGTGCTCTAAAACAGAACACGCAGAGTCGTGCCACCGCCAATGACTTATGTTGACCATAGTTGCCTCCTCATTGACCATGGGTTTTTATGACCGGTTTGGGTGAGCTGGAAGGACACACACCATGTCCTTGGTTCCACGAACTTGCCCATGTGGCTCTTCTTCCCGGAGGACACCTGGAAAATATCATTTAATAAAACAGCTGCGGAATCTGGGGTTGGCTGCGGAAATCGGGATCAGCTACGGAAACGCAGCACTTTGAACCAAAATTCTAAATCAACAACACAGTCATTAGCATAATTAGCAAACCATGTAAAAATTCCTAAAATACAATGATTTGAGCAATTTGATGGAGGGAATGAGTGGAAAAAGAAGGAAATGAATAAGAAAAGGAGGCTGAGAGGATGTGTAAAGAAGTGCAGGTTTGAGGCTCAACAATGCGTCACCCCTGGGTCGCCACTGAAGGATCCGGGAAAATTTGTCCATCATCGCGTTCCTTTGTCACTCGAGGGCTTCCTCGAGCAAGATTTTGATAGGATCTCTTGCCCCTTCATCTTTCTTTTCATCTGCCATGGGAGGCCCTCGGGATTTGCGAGGATGGTCTTGCAAAGGTTTGACCAGTTCAAGCCCTAACTCCTTATATCCCAACCTCGTTGGGGACACGTAAAGAAAAATAGAGAGAGAGCAGACCGCTCTAATACCACTGGTCCAGATTTAAACAAGAATGCAAAAAATTACAGATATAACCATAAATGTAAAGGTTCAATAGAAATAACACCTCATTTCATTAATATCAAATACTAAGATATGCTTACAAACAGAATGAAAATAAGACTAGCTCGAGCGATGGTAGCTTATCTCTGAGAAGAGATGTGGCAACTACATGCCTCTGAACTGTGTTGTAATGAGGCTCAAGGGTCTTTTTATTATTGAACAACAAGAGCAAACCCTAAACAACCAAAATTCTAACCAAGAAGATGTAACACCAAGAGTTTATGGGCCATGTTGGGGTGAGTTGGATAACCAACTTCCCGGGGTTGCGACTTGGTCATATTATCTCTATTTGACGCGCATGATAACCCATTGAAAAGATCTCTCCGAGGACTATGATAAAAAAGATGATTTTATTTAAGAATTTTTGGCGGTAGATTGCCAAAAAATGTTGTTTGGGGCCTCAAAACGACTCCGAATTTTTAGGACCCAAAAAACTGCTAAAAATAGTAAATTGTGCTACAATTAAGGAAACTGAAAAGTGGGAATTGGTGGGTGGCCACCACTATCCACTTGGATCAAAAGTAAAGAGGTTGAAGGTTGACCATATCACTCAGATCCTAAGGTGATGGGTGAGATTTTGAAGTGGGTTCCAAACCTTGGCTCCTCTTAAAAGAAACACCTTAAAATTTTTCTCCATTCATTGGCCTCACACCAACAAATAGCTACTTTGTTGTGTCTGGTATTTCAAGATAAACAAGCTGAGACTTATAATCTCTTTTCCTCCCCTGAAGATTAAAAAGAATGCTTAGTAATCTTCGATACTATTTTGATAGTGTGGATACCATATTGGCTCATGTTGAAGGTTTTCTTTTTTGGGAACCTTACTGACCCTTGGGTGGATCAAGGATGAACTCCCATTGTTCTCTCTTATGATCAGGATTAAAGTTGGATTGAAATGGAAGTTCCTTTTGTTGTTATGTCTTGTTGAAAAGGCTCATGGCTACAATTCATAAGATAATTCTCTTGTCTTGGCCTGTTATGATGAATTCAATTGTGGAAAGTGTGTTTTATATAATTCTTTATAGAATGATCAATGGTGGTACAAGTATCTTGGCTTTGTTTTGGTTTCACTCCTGGTAGTGCGTTCACATTATCCTTGGTCAAACACTGCTTTGGGTTTGGAGCTATCGTCTATTTTGGGTTCAACATTCAAGTTTGTTTTCGTATTCTCAGCACTTAGTGCTGGAGCACATTTTGGTCTCAAGTCATACAGAGTCTCCCTCTGATTTTGTCTCATGTTATGAGGAGTCTAAATTCTTGTTTTCAATCTTTGGATTTTGGTCAATTGGGATATAGTTATGTCAACTTAGTATATGTTAGAAAAGTTAGAAAATATATAATTACACCGATAAGAATGTCTATTTTGAATAGAGTTTATAGAATTTTAATTGAATTATTTTAGCAAGAAACTTGATAAAGTGAGAGTGAATCTCCATGGTTAAGAATATTACATATATTTTCATTTATATATATTTAACCTATATATTAAGTCTAATAATCCTCCCAAAGTGATATGTATCATGAGCTAAATATTTTGATGTCACATTTGCTAGCGATTTAATTTATATGGCTATGCTAGTGGAAAGTTAAACTTAATATGACTAAGAACACAAGTAAATAGTATTATTTGTTAAAAAATAAGTAAAAAAAGAATATTTGTTCATAGAATCTATAAAAGAGGTTTGAACAATCTATCCTAAAAGAAAAAGGAGATTTAAAACCTATGAAGAGCATGTTCATATGAGTAGTTATATATTATAAATTACCATCATCGCCTAATATATTCATACAATTTCATATATACTAGTAGCCATATAAATTTAATGGCTGGTAAATGTCGATAAGTGTTAACACTGGAAAATCGTACTCCTGCTAGCACAATTCAGAAGACACTAAAAGTGTCCAACAGAATGCATAGGTGGACATTTTCCCAACCGAATACATTATAAAGATTCAAAAATCAAATGTTCTCCTCAGGTCCAAATTTTGTAAAGGAAATCAATTAAGGTCGCTGTTGACACCTAATCCTCAGCGATTGGGAGAATTGAATGTGAACAGTCATCAAGAAGATGAACTGAACGATCACATTCATGTATATAATAGATAGCTACCTAATGGAATAAATGAATCAGTTTTTCTGGAGTTACTCCTGGCCTGACATGGTATCAGAGCACAGGTTCTGGGTTCTTTTTTTAGCCTTGCCTTGTAACTCCTCTGTCCACTGCCTGCCTTCTACTCCTTTTTCCAATGCTTGACATGGTACCAGCAATAGAAATCTCTCATGTGATTTTCTTCGTCCATTTTCAGTAGCCGAATCTGTTGGTTGAAGAAGCACACTTCGGGCTTGCAATTTCACGCTGATATGGTAATGATATAGACTGTTTGATATGTCACCGTTAAGTTCATATATATGAAACGCTATTTGACTGTATCAGATATTTGAAACGCTGTATTGAGCGGGATATGTCATGTTTTGAAATCGCTGTATTGAGCGGGATATGTCATGTTTTGAAATCGTTGTATTGAGCCTGCAGTCATGTTTTGAAAGCGTTGTATTGAGTGGGATATGTCATGTTTTGAAATTGCTGTATTGAGCCTGTAGTCATGTTTTGAAATCATTGTATTAAAGATATATTGAAACACTGTTTTGAAGCTGCCCGACATTATTGCAGTAGCTCATTCCAAGTCTCGACGAATTTGAAGGTCGATTTTTATTTGTCGTAGTTGTACACAAAATCATTGTGGATTGAACAACGCTGTCTCTTTATTATTTTATGATTAGTCTCTTTTGCTTCCTCATTCCGAGATTCCTACTGCATGCTTTCAAGGAAAGAGCTGACATATACTACTACAAATTTTTTACTCAATAACCTGGTATTTCAGTAGACTTTATTGTGGATTGAATCTTTATCATTAACTTGGAAACAGATACAAACTCCAAAATCTTCAAACTTTTCTATTTTTTGAACTTGGCTTTCCAAAGCACAAGTCAAAAATTTGCAAGAAAAGTTTCAATTGTATGCTGATTGTCAAGGAAAAGTTGTCGAGATTGAACCTCAGAAGAAAGAGAAGGCACAGAAGAAATCTGAATGATTCACATTCTATATAAATCCAAATGCTGTATTGTATGGGGCATGCGTAGTTTTTTCGTTTAAATCATTTGAATGGTAATGTTACCCTGCTGCATTGTGAATTTAAAGCACTAAAATGATATGTAATATATAAATATATTACATTGAAGTGATATGTATATAAAATTTCAATGAAATGCTTATGTTTTTATCAAACATTGGAGGGATTTGAAGAAACATAGTGCATAAAGTATTTTTTCTATCAGCAGAAGTACTTTTTCTATCAGCAGAAGTAATCTTTTACAGAATGCATTCAATCATCTCTATGGTGGGAATAGTTCTCACAGGCAAGGATAACTATCCTGATTGGTCCCGGATGATACAACACACCCTCATCTTCAATGAGTTGTGGAAAGGAGTGTGTGTCGGAGAAGGAGACAGTGACCCAGAAAAGCCTACATCAGACAAAGACCTCGCCATCTGGGAAAACAAGAACATCAAAGTGTATGCATTAATCGCAGCATCTGTAAATAAGGAGGTGAGTCGCCACATTTCATCATATTCAACTGGCTTTGAAGCTTTACAAAAGCTGAAAGAACTCTATGACTCACATTCTGCACTTGAAGTCGTCCAACTTATGATTAAACTCTTCACTCTTGAACTGCAAAATAATGATCCTCTTGCCCTTGCATCTGAAATAAAGTCTATAATGCATGATATCAAATCCACTAAAGTTGAGCTGGATATCTCTCTTATTGCTTTTCTCAAGGCACTTTATCCTACTTACTCCAATTATCTTGAGTCTTTGCGAGCAAATGGAAATCTCAAAGATGTGACCTTTGACTCTCTTGTGAAAATGTTTGCTGAAAGAGAAAAAGCTTTTGGAAAGAAGACAACCCCTGAGTCTTCTGAAGAGACTGTGTGCCTTGCTCATAAAGAAAAACATCCTGCTCAAGATTCTACAAGAGGAAGAGGTGGACGAAGAGGAAGATGAAGATATTTCAAAGGCAGAGGGGGCAGACATTCTCAAGGAGAAAAGGAAAATTTTCACTGTATTCGCTGCAAAAGAAATGGATCACATGATGCATCCACATGCAAGCTACCATGGGACAAAATTGAGAAGAGAAGAAACCAACAAAAAGGTAAAACTGATGACACAGACAAAGGTAAAGCACCTGAATCCGCTCACTATGTTGAGGCACAATGTAACATTGGAGTAAATGAAGATTTGTTTAATACTTCACTTGCTTCCTGGAAAAATGATTGGCTTCTTGATTCAGGAGCAACCTGTCACATGAATCATAGAAAAGATTTTTTTGAAGATTTCACTGACAATGCTGATGGAGTAGTATACTTTGTAGATCAGTCAAAAATCAAGCCATTAGGGCTTGGCACAATCAAGCTTAAACTGCCTAGTCTCTTAGACTTTCTTCTTGATGATGCTTTATATCTCCCACAGCTCAAGAGAAACTTGCTGTCCTTGGTCCACATCTGCCAGCAAGGTCACTCCATTCATATGTTTGATGGCAAGCTTGAGGTGAGAAAAGCATCTGATCACTCACTTGTCATG
>APFE031333226.1:0-59887 GCA_000404065.3 Pinus taeda
CTCGGGCAACGAGCATAATAAAGTTATAGCTTTATCTTCTGATTCAAATTTTACTTCTATACTTTCTAATTGCACCAAGAGAGTATTAAAAGTATTCAAATGATCAGTAATCGATGTACCTTCCTTCATTCGCAAACTGTACAACTGTCCCTTCAGGAGAATCCTATTGGTTAAGGATTTTGTCATGTACAGCTTCTCAAGCTTTGTCCACAAACCAACAACCATTTTCTCCGACACGATGTTAAACAAAACATCATCCGCCAAACACAGTCGAATAGCACTCAATGCTCTTTCATCCAATTCGGTCCACTCATCATCTGTCATGTTGTAACGCTGTTTAGATTTTCTCATCAACCCTTCGCCACGCCTTGTTGCACAAGCAGATCATACATCTTCACTTTCCAGATCTCAAAGTTGTTTTTGCCATTGAACTTCTCGATCTCAAAACGAGCACTTTGAGTTTTTGCCATATTGTATCAACTAAACAATCTCCAATTCCAACTTGTTAATAAATCAAATTAATATTTAACAAAAAATGTCTTCGCCTTCTACTATACTGCCTTTATCTTATCATACAATCCCTTTGCTGTACAAACTACATATTACAAATAAAAACAAATAACAAAAATTGCAGTTTTACCAACACGATCCTCGCTTGGCGCGCCGAAAGGGTCTTGGCACTTCTTCAACATCAGACTATCCGCACCAGAAGCAAAATCGGTTAGAGTAACAAGATTAGCGCGCTTAAACCCGTCGGATCCGCGCCAATCGGGGTATTGGCGCTCTGGTGCAAGTATTAAGCTCGGATCTGCACGCCTATTGGCGTGCCTATTCCAAAATAAAATGCGTCAACCCGTTCACTGTCTAAAATTGGTCTCACCTGAAACCGCGCCAATCGCCAAAACTCCATCTTCAGCAGCTCTGTCACACGCACCCGCTCCTCAACACACTCTGATACCAATTGTTGGAGCAAACAGTGCCCAACGAAAATTAAAAAACAAAATCAGCATATAAAATCATACAAAGATAACACAAGGATTTAACGTGGTTCATCCAACCAATCTAGGCTAGGTCCACCAAACAGAGGCATCGGCAATCTTATTATTAAAAGGAGATTACAATAATTTATTTCCTCACACACTCTCTCTACTATCTAATATCCTGTGCGGGCATATATTTTTATAGCTAAGAGAATAAAACTGACTCATAAATTCTCTCACAACAAATATAAGATGCATTAACTCCTCCTCAACAAAATGGAGCTAATATAGCAACAAATCTTATTGTTGTCACCTACATGAAATTTTTGCCCAATTTAATAAAACCGAAAATCTCAACATACCCAATTTTTTTCTACATATTAAATTTTAATCAATTTTTTTCCATTATTTAAATTATAATTTAAAAAATTTTACTCAAAAATAAGCGTGTTAAATATAAATTAAAAAAAAAATAAAACAATTTTTTTCCAACAAACTACGTCCTATATTTTTCCTATTTTTTTCCATTATTTAAATTATAATTTAAAAAATCATACCTCAAAAATAAACGTGTTAAATATAAATTTAAAAAAAAAATAAAACAATTTTTTTCCAACAAACTACGTCCTACATTTTTCCTCATTCTATGAACAATAATATGCATCGCTTGAATTTTGTTCCTAAGAAAAATATGATACTGGAAATCAAACAAAATGGAAAAACCACCTTATTATTAGAAACTTTCGGTCTTTATCTATAAGCATTAAATAATTATTATTTTAACTAGTAGAGAAAACATTCGATGAAATATGAAATTAACATTAATGTTGACGTGAGCCTAATAATTATGCTAAACTAAAAGAGAAAATATGACATAGAAATAAGTGTAGGTATATAATAAATATTATTTCAAAATTAAATATAAATTATTTATTTATTATTTTAAATCTTTTAAATATTTAAAAAAATTATATAAATATCAATATGAGTGCAAATATATAATAAATATTATTTTAAAATTAAATATAAATTTTATTTATTTATTATCTTAGATTTTTTAAACATTTAAATTACCACTTCGAGCCACTCCAATATAACCAATATCTCATGCAATTTTCGATTTAGAAAACAACATGATTGTAGGGTTAAAGATTTTCAATTTGATAATATAGCGCATCATCGTACACCATTCAGCATCTAGATTTGGTGCCCCAAAGCGTAGCGCAAACAACGGGGCCAGAAAGGTAGAGGGATTCAATAAATACACCGAGACACGACACTAGGTAGCTAACCATCAGAAAACATAATGTTTGTTTTTTTCTGATGAGATTAAAATTTTTCTTTTCGGCATTCAATTTGAACCTATCACAACAATAATCATCATCGCTACAACTTTGTCATCATTTTGGATCGTGTATATCTGGATTTGTTCCAAATTTCCTTTCGCTTCCTTTATTTTTTTTGAGACAGATTGAGGTGAATTAACTTTCAGAGGGCTTTGCATTACGTGTTAAGCTTTATTAAGTTCTTCCAACTATAACTTACAGTTATGGAACTGAACTGCAGTCTTTCCTTAATTTAAGGAAACCAACTGTAGTAATTTCCTTAAATTAAGGAAATCAATTGCAGTTAATTAATTTTCTGATTGGAGCTTCTGAAGTGGTCCATAACTCCTCTTTCCTTAATTTAAGGAAACCAACTGTAGTAATTTCCTTAAATTAAGGAAATCAACTGCAGTTAATTAATTTTCTGGTTGGAGCTTCTGAAGTGGTCCATAACTCCATCTGGAGTTCTCTACCTTGATCTGTGGAACAGCTGACACATAGTCATTAGAAACTTGAAGGAAGCTTGGCTATAAATTCATCGGTTTGGTCCTCAAGCTAGCATCTCAATCCCCTTCAGTTGTTTACACCATCTAGCTGAGAGAGCATAGCTTGGAAGTGCCTTCAGATTTTCTGTGATTTTTCTTTTTGCTTGGATTGAAGCTGGAATGTTGTTTCAGTGAAGAAGCAAGTGGACTGTGGTTTGCAGCAAGAGCATTATCAATCGCTGAAGGTAATCCTGGGCATTGAAATTTCATTTTTAGATTCTTTAATTCCGCATATAGAATCGCTGTTGTAGATTTCTAACATTGGTATCAGAGCTTCTTTACCTCTGTCTTGGAACACTTTTTTCTACTTTTCCGAATAATCTGCAAAAAGGATATTTTAAATTTAACGGGTTCGATCTCATAAGTGCATTGTACAGTATAAATAAAATATTAGAAGCAATTGCCATGACAATGATAATGGCGGATCTGGTAATTTTAATACAAATGTTGCTTAAAGTAGATTTAGGTTTAGCTGCAATGCGGTTTCATTTTAGTTATTTTCTGTGCAAAATAACCCGTTATTGAAATCGAG
Source organism: Pinus taeda (assembly GCA_000404065.3). NCBI lineage: Eukaryota > Viridiplantae > Streptophyta > Pinopsida > Pinales > Pinaceae > Pinus > Pinus taeda. The sequence goes on from APFE031333226.1 coordinate 3,383, forward strand.
ATCGATTTCACTGAAATGCAATGATAAGGGTTTGCTACATGAGGTGAAACAATTCCTCTCTAAAAATTTTGATATGAAGGATATGGGTGAGGCATCTTATGTCATTGGCATTAATATCCATAGAGACAGATTTCGAGGCATCTTGGGTCTGTCACAGGAAACCTATATTAATAAAATTTTAGAGAGATTTCGAATGAAGGATTGTTCACCAAGTGTAGCTCCCATTATGAAGGGTGATAGGTTCAATTTCAACCAATGCCCGAAGAACGACTTTGAAAGGGAACAAATGAAGAACATTCCATATGCTTCTGCTGTCGGAAGCCTAATGTATGCTCAAGTTTGCACAAGACCTGACATTGCATTTGTTGTGAGAATGTTGGGACGATATCAGAGTGATACAGGTTTAGACCGCTGGAGAGCTGCAAAGAAAGTAATGAGGTACCTTCAAGGAACCAAAGACTACATGCTTATGTATAGACGGACGAACAACTTGGAAGTAATTGGCTACTCAAATTCTGACTTTGCTAGATGTGTTGATTCATGCAAATCAACATCAGGTTACATTTTTATGATGGCCGGTGGAGCTGTATCATGGAGGAGTGCCAAGCAAACCTTGACTGCCACTTCCACTATGGAAGCCGAGTTCGTCCCCTGTTTTGAGGCTACTTTACATGGTGTATTGCTTAAGAGTTTCATTTCTGGGCTTAGAATTATGGATTCTATCTCTAAGCCATTGAGAATATATTGTGATAATTCAGCTGCTGTTTTTATGGCTAAAAACAACAAAAGTGGGAGTCGAAATAAACACATCAACATTAAGTATTTAGCTATAAGGGAACATGTTAAAGAAAAGAAAGTGGTCATTGAGCACGTCAGCACTGAGTTGATGATCACTGATCCTTTGACTAAAGGCATGCCACCATTTAAATTCAAGGATCATGTAATGAATATGGGACTTGGTTCCATTATGTAGTTTCTCATTGTATGGACAATGTTATTTTAATGAAATTCTTAACTATTGTGATTTTTTTTCTCATATTTATGTGCACCTTAAGTTGATTTGAGAAAATTCATTTAAGAAGGACCAAGAATAAACATAAGGTTTATTCATTAAGAAATTGTTGTCACATAAATTATAATAAGAATAAATAGATAGTAATACATGGAAGATAATACTCGTCATTAGAGGACTTGTCGCCATGATTCATGTATCTATTACTTAATACAGATTGTCAATGGGTTTTAAGTTGAGACATTAAGTTTGGAAGTATGGACCAAGTGGGAGAATGTTAAGCTCCATTAAATTTTTACCAACTGCTGCCTACAGTTATGGCAGTAAACTGTAGTCTTTCCTTAATTTCTGGAAACCAACTGCAGTAATTTCCTTAAATTAAGGAAATCAACTGCAGTTAATTATTTTCTTGTTGGAGCTTCTGAAGTGGTGCCATTACTCCATCTGGAGTTCTCTCCTTGATCTGTGGAACACCTGACACATAGCCATTAGAAGCTTGATGGAAGCTTGGCTATAAATTCATCTGTTTGGTCCCCAAGCTACCATCTCAATCCCCTTCAGTTGTTTACACCATCTAGCTGAGAGAGCAGAGCTTGGAAGTGCCTTCAGACTTTCTGTATTCTTTTCTTTTGCTTGGATTGAAGCTGCAGTGCTGTTTCAGTAAAGAAAGCAAGTGGCATATGGTTTGCAGCAAGAGCGTTATCAATGGCTGGAGGTAATTTAATTTTTTATTTTTTTCCTGGGCATTAAACCTTCATTCCAGTTTAACGATTCTTTAAGTTTTTCCGCATATAGAATCGTTGTTATAAAGTTAACACAATGGACATCAAAGCGCCTCATAATACATCTCACATTGCCAAAATTTACACAATCATAAAAAGTAACTAAATTGTAATTTTACACTAAATTATCATCAATATTATTAATTATGTGCATATGTGTCTCTATATTTTAATAAAAAAATTAATTTAATTATCAACAATTATTAACGGGATGGTAGGTATTTAACCTCCACATGATATTTTAAATATTTGTAGTAGTCTTAACAAATCAAAGGTTGAACTTTATTTACAAAGTAGTTATTCTCTTTTTTCCCTTTTAATTAAATTAATTAATTAAATAAAATGTTATATGAACTAATCCCATGTGAAATAAGTTATGGTTTTTTGGACATGTGGTATTGATAAGCCATGGTATTGTAAAAATTCTTATTTACACATTAAGAATCTCCATGGCAAAGTAGGAATAATCTCATGGTCAAGAATTTTGTTGGGCTCTCTAGCCTAGTATCAAAGAGAGTTGAAGATGGTAATGTCATGTTATGTTATGTTATCTAAACATTTTGATTTGATCAAATTACATAAAAATAAAAATAAAATAATATATATTTCAAACCAACCTAAATCCATCTTAACTCTAGATCTATCAAGGGTGGAGAGGGAACAAATCCCTAGATGGGAAAACATTCCTCAAGTTTTGAATTAAAAAAAGATGTTTGCACCTTGAGGGATTTTAGACATATTTAAGTTGGTTACATGTTTACACATAGTTGTAGTCTAACTGACAAAGGAAATAACATTTTTCAAGGCATTTTTTTCCAAAATTAAGTAGAGATTTTTAAAAACTTGAATTTAAGTTGTTTAATCTATCCCAGATTTTTTTTCAAGGTGTTGAATTCATTTATTAATTTAAAAATGTATTTTAAACAATAAAATAACATTTTTTTTAAATTGTATAGTTGAAAATGCCATTTCATATATATATATATATATATATATTATATATATATATATATATTATATAATATATATATATTATATATATATTATATATATATATATCATTTATGTAATTGATGATGTTTAATGTCCACAAAGACCAATATGGTCTATCGGACTTTAAGAAAGTAAGAAATTAATTGAGGCTCTTTCATAGTTTATTTCTATGATCAAAGAGAAGGGAGAGAAGTTTTGTTGACTTGAAAAGTCAAAAAAGTTGGTAGTGTGGCAAATGTGTCGAGCAATCCAAGAAAAAGTGTTTTTCATCCTCAACTCTCTTATTATGGAAAAGGGGGCAGATTCTTTCATCCCAAGGTGTTTTGGAAATAGACCAATGCTTGGTTTCACTCTCAAGCTCATGAGAATTAGTTCTTATCTTTAAAATGTTCATTTTCTTCTTATTATGGAAAAGGGGGTAGATTCTTTCATCCCAAGGTGTTTGGGAATAGACCAACGCTTGGTTTCACTCCCAAGCTCATGAGAATTAGTTCTTAGCATCAGTCAAGGCAGAAAGATAATTCTCATAAGCAAGAGTGGGGTTGATCATCTACTTATAATATTTTAGCTTCCTTTTTCCCTCTAACTCAATATCATCCCACAACTTATCTTTAAATTTGGAAGTAATAGCATTTTCAATGTCATCCTTATCCTCCAAGATGATCTCCTCCTCTATCCCCTAATAGTCAACATCCTTATGCCAGCCTCACTTGAGCCCAAGGTAGGGGTTTTGACTAGAGTTAGAAGCATTTTAAAAATAATTTAAAATAAATTTACTTAATTTTTTAGGGTTATAAACATTTAGTGACTTAAGATGTATAATAAAGTGCTTTGGTGCTAAACACGGAAAGCCATGAATCCATAATAGGCACACGCCCCTAGACCTCCTCTTTGTCCATGGTCATCATCATCAAGTCCCAACAATAGAAATGATTAAAAATTCTGAGGGAGAAGCAGCTGTAGGAAATCCTGTAGCTTCCTATCCCATAGAATAAAAATCATAAGTTGTAGCAAGTTTCCAGCATGGAGATCCAAGGGTAGAAGAGCTCTGCACAGCAGAAGCACCATCATCTTCAACACCAAGTACCTTCACATCAAGGAAATCATCAAAGGATAATAAAATAAAAACGAAGGAGAAGGAGAGATCACATGCAACCAACATACAACAAAAATCTCATTTGTTTAACAAACTGCAGCAAGGTATTGTTACCACAGGTAAGTATATCGCTTCACTCTCTCATTTTCATAATGTAATCAAAAGATGTAAAGGTTGCGAACAAGTTGATTTATAAGCTAAAGGTGGCCAGACAACTTGGCCACCTTCGTTCAGCCAACAAGGAAATTGACCCCACTTCACCGTGGAGATTCTTATCCTAAAAATAATCCTTATTACAATATCATAAACTAATACCATGGGTCAAAGCCATGTCCCACTAATACCATATGCCCAAGAAAACAAAACTTTTGTTTATATGACACATGTTCATATCATATTTTTTAATTAATCAATTTAATTAAAAAGACAAAAAAAAACATAATTTAAATCTCAACCTTTGAATGTAAATTCTATTCTAATAAATTCTATTTCATTTTATATTAAATTACCTCACATTTCATTTTATTACCATATTTTTTTAATTATAAAATATTTCCAAATAGTAAATATTTAAACAAACTTTCTTTTTTTTGCTAAAGCAAGAGTAGGACCTTCTATTTCATTAATGATATACATAAATTACAACCCAACCCAATCAAGGGAGGGACTTGAGAACCCAACCTAAAACAGGCTAAATACCCTACTACTAAGTTCAAAAAAGCTATACAATGCTGAATAGAAAGGAAACCAGAAGCATAACCAAAACTAAGCACTAAATCAAAGTCAAAAGTGAGAGACCCATCCATTCGTCGGAATGTTGTGCTGGCTTTAACTTGAGGACACCCACTCACTTTTACAATCTGTCAAAACTAGAGGACATGCACATTTCCTGCCAACCAAGCAACCTAAACCTTTGATCTTCACCGTTGATCCAGCATACTCAATCCAACGGCAGAGGGCTAATTCGCAACGGTAAGAAGCACGACCCTTACCCACCGCGACCACCAACTAGCACGATCATCCCCAGCCGTTGATCCTCAACAGATGATCTAAAGGTCGATGATCATACCACACCAACCAAAGTAACTGAATGTTAGCGTGTGATAAGGGCGGTTTTCAAACCGACCCCACCGCCACGTGTCGCACTCTGAAGGTGCTCGCTCCAAAATTGGAAAAACCATTTACCGCTCGCGAGGCCTGCAATCGCCAGAAAGCAGTCCCCCACTCGGTTTTCCGAACCCGGACAGAAGGCATATGGTATTGCAGCCACCGAGATTGTTTTCCAATGAATTTTCTCTTTCGGAATTGAGGGAAGAAGAGACTCCTCGCAAACTGGCCAACCTTTCAGAATCACCAGAAGCCCGCCTTTCACCTGGTTGTCTAACCCGAAAGCGGGAAGAGGCTGTCTGCTACTGCACTCCATTCGATGCCCTTTCTGCCATCTCGTACCATGAAACCTGAAGTTGATCCTGAGTGTGATTCGAAGATCAATCCACAAGGGGCCAACCAAAAACCTGGGAAACTCGGTCGAGATGATCCGGGGGAAGAAGCGCCCGAACCTGACTCTCGGCCATTCTAATTCATCCTATTGGCATGAGAATGAACCCCTCAACATCATCAATACATGGAATTCCCCCCAGCTCGAAATGTGAAAACCTCCCTGTCCTCCGCAGCTTGATCTTTGCAGATAGCCTTTAACCTACTTGGAGGAATTTCTTGCCACTTTTTAGCCATTCCACCTTCAGTGTTGCTCACACCTTGATTAGCTAGTAGGTCGGCCAATTTATTGGCATTACGACTTATGGTTCGAAGGCCCTATAGATGTGTTTGGATTCTTTGATACACTTGGATAAGTTTCCAATGATTTGAGACTCTTTCCGGCCTGGAACCACTAATGATTCTTTTTACTGCATTAATGGTTATCTTAGAATCTGCTTCCACAATGATATTTGAGCAATGAATCTGTGATAGAAAGTCCAGGCCCTGCTCCAGAGCCATTACTTCCGCCATGTTTTTAGTTTCTCTGCCTGAATGGTAGTGGAAGATAAATATAATATTTCCCTCGTCATCCCTTAAAGCTCCTCCATAACCCGCAATTCTTGGATTGCCTTTAGAGGCACCATCAATGTTGAATTTCAGAAAGCCTTTCGGTGGGGGTTTCCAGTAGTCCTTCTATGAAACCACGGTTTTGTATTTTCCAGTTCTACCTTGGGGAGTTATCCCTTGCATTCCCAGTTGCCTGAGAATTCTCTGCTCTTCTTCTGTGGGGGGATTCAAGGGGATATTATTGACAATAGACCTAACTATCTCTCTAATCTGTTTCAAGATAAGGTCTAGAAGATGTTGTGTTGAATACTTACCATTCTTAAATATTCTTTTATTTCTTTCTTTCCAAACATTCCAAATGATGAAGCAGGGTGTGAAGGCCCAGGCCAAATTCGGGGCTTCGTTCTCCTTGAAGTTTATCCTCCAGTGGTTTAGGGTATTTGTGATGCTTCACCTGTCCCTATCAAACTGCCAGAAAATAGAAGAGAACTCATCCCACAGCCGAGTAGTATATGAGCAACTGTTGAGAATATGTTCCATTGTCTCTTCTTTCTCCTCACAGAGCTGGCATCTGGAGGGCCCCATAATTCCCCTTCTCCTAATATTGTCCCAAGTCAAAATTTTCCTGTGATGTACGAGCCACATAAAAATCTTGATCTTCATCCATCCTTGCTGCCTCCAAAGATGCGTCTAGGTTTTGTCTGGAACACTATAATTCAGCCGAAGTAGAAAACCCTTAGCTTCCTTGAGATTAAAGGCTCCTCGCTTGTTATTACCCCATCTCAATTGATCCTGCCCTTCTGTTTTTAAGATCATCCTTTTCTTGAGCAAGTCCCCAAGAGCCTCTGCTTTGTTTTTTAGGGGGTTGTTCTCTCCACATTCAATGTTTCTCCAGCTTCTCCATTTTTCAGAGGTCTGCGAAAGATACCAAAAATCCTTAACTCTAATTAACCCTTGGGCATCTGTTTCCTGCTTGGGGCCTACAAAATTCTCTGTTAACAGTGTTGGTTCTTGTTGCCATTTGTCCTCCCAAAAAAGAGCAATATCTCCTGCTCTAATTTCCCAGAAACTATTCTTTTGAACTAGACTTATGTTCTCCCAGGCTCTGTTCCATATGTAGGAGCCTTTTATAGTTCCATACATTCTTATGAGATCATTGTTGTGCCACAAGCTGGCATGTTTCTCTTTCCATATCCTAGCCCACTGTGCTTTTGGCTCCTGCACCCATCTCCACCAGAGTTTGGCTCCTAGAGCTTTACAAAGAATCTCTTGATCGTCTAGGTCAAGGCCCCCCTGACTTTTGGGTTTTCGTATTTTTTCCTACGAAACCAGGGTCCATTTCTTTCTGGTTTCCTCCTTTCCCCACAGGAATTCTCTTTGTATATCCATAATTTTCTCTAATACACCTTTTGGAGCTGGGAGATCTGATAACATAAAAACAGGAATGGATTGAAGCGCAGCCTTTGTCAAAACTAACCTACCGGCCAGGATCAAGGTACGGATGGTCCAATTTCTCACTTTATCCTGCATCTTGTTAAGGATTGATTCCCAAATACTCTTATGCATGGGTCTAGCAGTGAGAGGTATTCCTAAATACTTTGAGGGGAGGGAATCTCGTTGGAATCCAATAATTCTTGAGATATTTCTGGAGAGCAATGTTAGTGCTAAAGGAGAAGATTTTAGATTTAGAGAGGCTGACTTCCATACCTGTTGCTAGGGCAAAATCTTTAAGAATTTTTTTGTAGGCCAAAGCTTCCTTGACAGTTGGAACGCCTTGCAATAAGGTATCATCAACAAATTGTTGATGAGTCAGCACAGAACCGTTCTCTAAAATTTGAAGACCCCTAATTTTACCCATATCCTTGGCATGCTTAATGGATCGCCCGAGCCCTTCCATCATAAGAATAAAGAGGAAGGGAGAAAGAGGGTCTCCCTGCCTGAGGTCTCTAGAAGGATTGAAGATTTCTGAGGGGGATCCATTGACCAGAATGGAAAAACTGGAGGAGGACACCAGCGCCATAACCCATCTAATCCAGTTGTGGTCAAACCCAAAGGCTTGGAGAACCTTCTTGATGTAATTCCAATTCACCTCGTCATACGCTTTAGCAATGTCCAATTGCATGATCATCCCCGCCTTTTTTTTGCTGGTAAGTGTAAGCACCACCTCCTATGCGTGAATAATGTTGTCTAGAATCTATCTTCCCTCCACATAACTTGATTGTTCTCCAGACACTAGTGAGGGGAGGAGAGGTTTGAGTCTATTAGCTACTACTTTGGCTATTATCTTGTACACCACAGTACATAAGGCAATAGGTATGTACTTGAATGCAGATTGAGCTATGTCCTGTTTGGGAATAAGGGAAATGAAGGAGGTGTTGAGAGTTTTCAGGATCGTTTTGCTTCTCCTGGAATCCTCAACCACATTCACAATGTCCTCTTTGAAAATATGCCAACATGCTTTAAAAAAATCTGCATTGAAACCATTTGGCCCTAGTGCTTTTCCATTCTGCATCTCTTTGAGAACCTCGCTGACCTCCTCTTCCTCCACTAGTTTATTGAGGTTAAAATTGTCCTCTCTGGACACCAGTTTAGGGATATGCCATGTGATTCCCCTAATGAACTGATCCCTATCTGGAGTGTTTTCCCGAGTGATGTTCCGGAAATGTTATACAAGCACAACTTCAATATCTTTATGAGTGGTCTGAATTTCCCCTCCCTCATCTTTAATCATGGAGATTTTGTTGTGAGCTCTGTTAGCCATAGTGGATCTGTGAAAAAATCTGGTATTCCGTTCTCCTTCCTTGAGCCATTGAATTCTGTATTTTTGTCTCCAAAATATTTCCTCTTGTTTGCATAAATTTTCCCAAACAAGATGGTATTTATCCGCCTGCTCACTTTTGTCTTTATCAAATCCATGGTTTATCATAGCCTTGTTGAGTTCTAGCATTTTAATTTCCACTAATTGTTTTTCCTCAAAAATATTGCCAAAATCTTTCCAATTCCATTCCTTTAGTCTTAATTTAATGTGCTGTAATATTTTCTGAAGAAGGTACATCTTAGACCCTTGTATTTGTAAGTCTTCGGTCCACCATTTTCCAATGCTACTAAGGAAATCCCGATGGGAGAGCCAGATGTTTTCAAATCTAAAGGGTCTATTCTTGGGAGAATCAATACCCTTGATTTCCAACTGAACTGGCCAGTGGTCTGAACCGCCAAAACGAAGCACTCTGGCTGTGATTTCACTATTTAGAAACATCAATTCCTCTGATATCATAAACCTGTCTAACTTAGATGCTACTAGTGCCTCACCTCCTCTTTTGTTGTTCCATGTAAACAGTTCATTGCTTGAATTTGACTCAACCAAATTCATATTGTCTGTAAATGATTGGAACGCTAAGGAGTCTTTGTTGAGCACTCAGGTGCCTCCTTTTTTTCCCTGAGAGAGATTTGATCATGTTAAAATCTCCTCCCGAGATCTAAGGCATTCCTGTCTATCTGCTCCTGAGGTCACTAAGGCCTTCTAACATTTGAGTTTATCCTCTAATTTTTGAGGACCATAAACATTTGTTACTAGGAATGTTTCTGAAACCCCAACAGGTTGAATAACCACTGATAGATAATTTCTTGATGCCTCTGCATATAAAATGTTGATCCTTTGAGGGTTCCAAAGAGTGAGAATACCCCCCACTGTGTTCTCCACTTTAAACTCCAGAAACTCATATTTAAAGAGCCCTTTTCCGTTTATGAGTCTTATTTTCTGAATGGAACATTTCATTTCCTGGATAAAAATGATGTTCGACATATCTTGTTTCATTCTATAACGAAGCAATCTTTGTTTTCTTTTACTTCCTAGACCTCTAATATTCCAAGATGTAAATTTCATTTTTAAAGACTTGTAAAGGAGTAACTGGTTATATCTTTCATCTTACCTGAATCTATCATTAGCTTTCCACACTCCATCAGAAGTTCCTTCTGCTTTTTTCATCCTCTCTTTTTACCAACATTTCTAGGAGCTAGTCCCGAGGTTGGTTTCAATATTTTCACTCCTTTGTTTTCTTGCTTGTCAGTGGTTATTCCTATTTCTGACCCTCTTTCTTGAGCCTTCCATAAAAATAACTGTTGTATTCTGTTGCAATCCTCTTTGGGTAGTGAATCTATCCCTCCCGTGGTGCCCTGCAACAATAACCCTTCCAGATCTAGGTGTTCTTTTTCTATAATTTCTTGTAATTCATGTTCTTCCAGTTCTCTTTCAGTTTGGGTCATTTCCATATGCATTTCTGCTTCAGTCTCACTATTCATAGTTTCTTTCCTGTTACAAGTCTCTTGTGTTATGATGTAGTTCTCCTCCTTCTCTTTTTCCTTAGGTCCTTCCTCCATGGCTTGGTGTTCACTTGACGTTTCTTCCTTTTCTTCCAGTACTTGAAACCTGTTCGTGTTAATCTTTTGCCCCTTGTTTCCTTGTGGCCTTGATCCCTTTCTGCCTCCTTTTCCTTTGCTTATCACTTCTTGAAAGCTTTCAGTATCCTTCACTGTATTAGGTTCTCCTTTATTGTCTACTTTACTAAGAGGATAGTCTCTAATCAGGTGACCATGTTCATGGCATCTACGACATCTGAACGGGATATGCTCATAATCCACCGTTTGGACCCATTCTTCATCAAAGACTTCCAGGATTAATTCCTCCGGGAGAGCGCCTGATAAATCCATATCCATGCAAATCCTGGCATAGGAAGTATATTTTCCCCTTCTAGTGGCTTTCGAAGCTTTCACAAAGTGACCTAGCTTATTGCCAATGGCCGCAAGCGATCCATGTTGCCAATAATCTATAGGTAGGGAATAGAGCCCTACCCAAACAGGTACCAAGGTGAATGTCTCTCTTTCTGGAACGAAGTTTATTTTCCACGGCCTCATATAGAGGCCTACTGCCGCAAAAACGTAGGGTCCTCCTTCGAATATTCTGTCTTTATCTTCAAGGTTAGTAAATACCACGGTGAAAAAACTTTTTGACCCCAGATGGAGATCAATACTACCTTTGGGTTTCCAGTGGTATTTGATCCATGTCTGTAAAGCCTATTCAAAGGGCCAAATTCCCATAAATTTGCAGATAATGGCGTACGTCCTCATATGGTCCCTGTGCTCCTGCAGAGCAGGATCATTCAACACAACTCTCAGAGTGATCACTGTTTTGGGTCTGCACTGTCCCTTTTGATTTTTGTCCCTTGTTCCCTAGCTTTTTTCTTCTTCCTCTTTGTCCTTAGTGTTACTATTTGCCTTGGTCCTGGCCCCATCTAACTCCTTTTCATTATTTTTCTCCCCTTCTTCACCAGACCCTCTACCTTTACTCAGTGGTGACTTGCCTCTACTGGCAGTTGCTTCCTTGTAGGAGGGAGTGGAGCTCCCTCCTCTACTGCGCTCCATAGGGAGCAACCTTCGAGCTCCTCTGTAACCCTAACTTCGCACCTTCGAGTTCGCTCCTTCCGTCGCCAATCCCAATATTTAAACAAACTTTCATACTCCTTTCTCATATTATTTTTCCTACCTTTCCACCCAACATCTTCAACTTTGATTTCATGTCATTAAAAAAAAAAAACACATCATCATGAGAAACTAAAAAAAATCTACTATTTTAAATAAAGAATAAGGTTACAATTTTACTAAAATTTGTCAAATATTTTGATAAGCTTACATACACTTTTCTTTTCATAATAAAGGATAGAGTTACAACTTTATTTAAATTTATCAACCAGTATAGTTTATTTGAATTTATCAACCGGTATAGATCCATCTTAAGCAGAGATCTAAAATGAACCAAGAGGGATCAAGTTTCTTTGGGTGTAAACTTTTTTCAAGAAATCTACTATTTTAAATAAAGAATAAGGTTACAATTTTACTAAAATTTGTCAAAATTTTTGATAAGCTTCCATACACTTTTTTTTTCATAGTAAAAGATATAGTTACAACTTTATTTGAATTTATCAACCGGTATAGATCCATCTTAAGCAGGGATCTAACATGCACCAAGAGGGATCAAGTTTCTTGGGGTGTAAACTTTTTTTTACCAAAAAAACATGTATTACTCACACAATTTTTTTTTTACTTCTAATTACTTTACATGAAATTGTATAAGTCATATGGACAAGTAACCAAACGTACATGGCATATTCATTTTTATTTTATTATAGTGGATATTGTTTTTTTATTTAGATAATATTGTTTTTTTTATTTAGATAATATTCAATTTTTATTTTATTTTAAGAGGGACACGTGTTAACTCTAGATTGAGCACGAACTAAATTACACATGACCCTTCATATTGGGCTATAATATTTTTGTTTTCTCCTTAACTATTATTTTTATATTTTTATCTAAACGAATAAAAAAATATTATTGTTATTATTATTATTTTGCTATTTTATATAATAAATAATAATTTTATAACCATTTGGGTCTATCTATAGTGGTTGGAAGGAATGGTTGTTATCCTCTCTACCCATATCCAAATGAGAGATTGAGTTGGAATATATTGTTGTAATCTCTTAGAGTCTTGTTGTTAGAGTCTTGTTGTTAAATGACCTTGAGCTTTGAAGAATACCTTACCCTTACCTATAGACTAGAGTGCAAAGTACTTAATTAGATGAGAAAATTGATCTTGATCATTAAAAAATATCTGACACTTATTCATAAACTAGATAATAAAATATTTGGTTACATACAAAGAACAAAAACAATCAATTTTATTAAAATTTACTTTGCTAAAAAAAATTAACTAAAAAATTACATTCTTTATAACTCTAGACAAATAAAAAATTATACATTCACGACAATTTTTTCCCTCAAATTCTATCAAATATATGCATATACTTCACAATATTTTACATTCATGTTATGAAAAAAATGTACATACAATAAGTTTCCTATAACACAATTAATGAATCTCTATTTTCTTCAAACTACAACATTTTTACCACCAAATTCTATCAAATATATGCATCTACTTCACAACATTTTAAATTCATATTATGAAAAATGTGCATACAATAAATTTCCTATAACACAATTAGTGAGGCTATATTTTCTTAAAACCACGAATCAAAAAATTTTAACCCCTTATCTAAAAAGGTTAAATGGACGTTTTAAACCCTATTTAAAAGGATTTGGTTAAACACTTTTAAATTCCATTTGATAGCGTTGAAGACTTCCCATGGGAAACATTTCCATTGTTGTTGACTGTTCTTCCCCTGCCTCTGGGCCTCAGCCAGCTTACCCATTTGCTTTCCCTTTTCAACTTTCATTTTGTTGGGCCACACTCATGGCAATTATGGGCATCAATGATCCACTTAACGGCCTCACAATTTAAAATTCAAAGCATACTGTTTTAAGCACCATCTCCAACATTATGAGTATGCTTTCAATTAATTATTTCAGATCATAGGCATAATTTCTCAGGGACTCTCAATATTTATGATCTTATTTTAAAACTTTTATGCTGAATACGATATACCTTGAAAAAGTACATTGTTGAATGAAACAATAGCATTCATATCAGTGACAAAAATATCTCGAGTCAAATAAATGGTTTCCATTTATTGAATCGCATTGCAATTACAGCAAGAATATTTAGCTCTTCATTTATGAGCAGATACTCATAACATTGGCATGATGGATAGATCCAAATGTATTTGCTAGTAAATGATAGATTAAAGTAAATAGAACATATGCACAAGATCAGAACCCCTGAGCAAAGGAAATGAGTCCCCAAGATTGAGACATCTCAAAAAGTGGTTGCTCATCTGAATCAAGAATCTCCATGTGAAGCAGAAGCTGAGGCAATAGAAATTAAATTTGCTATACAAGTAGAAGAGTAAGTTAAATTTACAGAGATGAATGAAGAAGCTTTGCAGGTAAGAGTTTCAGAGGGAGAGGTGGTCATGGAGAGGCCTAACTATGTACAAGGCAAACCTGCATGAATATGAATTATGATAAAAGGTTTAATCATGCATAGATGTTAATATCGGAGGTATAATCAAGGGTTCCAGCTTCTTCCCATCCCATCCATTCTTCCCACTCGTCATAAGGATCATTATTGTTTCCCATCAGGCCATCCATATAGTAATCGTCAGAATAATTTTGCTGCTTTGCTTCTGCCAAACTAGACATTATAATCTGCACATTTATCACAAAAGTAACAACAATCAGGAACATTGGCATGAATAGGATTAATATGTCATGGCAACTGAAAAAAATATATATAAAAAGAAACTTTTCATAGACAGAGCAAGTTACCTGATAAGTGTAATTGATTCTCTGAAATTGAAGTCCACGGTTATCTCCTTTGCAAACTTTGGGATGATGCTATAACCAGATCATATCAGCACATAAGAACAATATGAATTTATCTTGATCATGATTTTTCTTAACAAAGCACATGAGAACAATATGAATTTATTTTGATCATGATTTTTCTTAAAGAACAATATAAATTTATCTTGATTATGATTTTTCTTAACAGTTATTATGAATATATTTAATCCTAATGTGGTTCAACTGTTAGGTGGAAAATTTAGTCTTACACTACTGTAACTGGATCATATTAATACATACGTAAAATATGAATTTATCTAGATCATGATTATTCCTAACACTATTAGGTGGAAGATTTGGTCCCCACAATGCCGTAATCAGATCATATCAACACATGAGTAAAATATGACTTTATCTTGATCATGATTTTTCCTAACAATATTATGAATAGATATTTAGTCCTAAGCATGTGGTGTTACAGTTAGGTAGAAGATTTAGTTCCCACATATCTGGTGATCTAATTTACTTAGTGGAAGATTTGGTCCTCATAGATTTAGTGGTTTAATCTAACTAGACTATCTATACCTAACTGCGTAATCTGACTAGACTATCTATACCTAAATGCTCCAGGTGGAATTTGTTCACGTAAAAAGGATTACTATAAACAAATACAGAGCCAGAACATAATATTTAAAAGTAAGGAATATAGTTTCAACTTTCAAGTAAGCATTTCCATGTACCTGCAAAGTGTTGGAAGTAATGGAGAAAGATAAACTTAGATTATTGTTATGATAATGATAGGATTGAGACTCTAATTTTAGACCTTAGATCGTAATATCTAGGGAGTGGTTGAAACTATCCCACTAGTGTGAAACCCTATATATTTGAGGTTCATCTGAATCAATGTAATAGGGCTTGTATGAGTGTTTGTACACTCTCTAGGTATGTCACCTAGAGAGCCATTTAATATATTCACTTTTTATCATAGTATCAAAGCTACAGGATGAAGGAACCTATACGCCGAGTGAAAAATCTGTCCCTCGTACCTGAAGCGAAATTGTCGCGTTGTTTGGAGGGCTAACCGCGTTGGTTCCACTGTGAGACATCTGTCCATTTCATTTTGGACGGTCGTCACTGGATAAACCTGGATAGTCGTGAAGACCTACGCGAATCCACTTTGGTAAATTGCGTTGACCTTGTCAGAAGGAAAAAATTTGGCTTTGAAGATCCGGGTGGTCGCTGCGAGATCGTGGGGAAATCGGTGGTTGCATGGTGAACCTGATCATGAAGGTGGTTGTTCTATTTTTCATGGAGGCTTCCTGTGTCGAAAAAAAAAATGTTGAGTTCCTTCTAATGACTCTCTGCAGCCGAGAACTCCGGAGCTGAGGTCGTGGTAGTGGCCGCGAAGGAGACCGTTTTGGATAAAGCTACGTGGAGAAGACCAGAAGGAGGTCGAGGTTGTTGCGGAAACCATGGAGGAACAGTGGCATGAAGATTCGCTCAACGTGGTTTGCTTGTATCGAAATCTTTCAAAGGCAACCTACATTAACCAGAAGAATGCATGGAAAATTGTGAGTTGGGCACACTCCTTGGCATTGTTTGTTGGATCGCCGTCAAGTCGTAGCCAAAACTGTCAGCCAACGTGGAAGAAACCGAGCGGAAGGATCCTGAGATCGCATGAAATCCACACAATCTAAGTGAATTCTGTGGAGACAGAGGAGGCCAGATCAATGTGAAACTTGTTGTAGATAGCCCGAGGAAGGCCAAGATCGCAAGAGGCCTAAGAGTGGAATTTAGCCCCAAATCAATCCAACGTGATGATTGAGGCATGGACGACAGGACTGAATCTATGTGATGCTTGTGCTGTTTTTTAATTATTATCTGGAAATTTTATTGTTTGAGTAACCTAGAATTTGCGGGTTATGGAGATCTGAAAACCAATTGGGTAAATTTTCTTCTAAATTGTTATATGCCACAATGAAAATGCGAAAGTTCTTGCTGATTTGAACCCATCTTCAGAAATATGTGTTATTGCTAATTACTTACATCAGAATTAGACATTGATAGCGTTTCCAGCTTGTGAGAAGTCGTTTTTTTGCTCGTCACCGGAGTCGAGGCCACTGAGACCTGCTGGCACATAATCCATAGTCTACAAGGTTCTATAGTTGAAGAGTTGCCAAAGGGAGAAGTCTCCCGCCTGCGTGGTAACGGGGTTGTTGGAGCTCGTTAGAGGACCATGTGGAGTCGAAAAGAAATCTCGAAGCAAGATAAAGCAAGATAAGTTGGATTTTAACAACATGTCTATATTTTCAGATATTTTTGATTATGATGATGATGTTTTTCTCATGTGGGCATTTGGCATTGACATGGGTAGTATGTTCGAGTCAGAAGAAATTTCAGAAAAACAATGTGGTTCTATTGATGACCACGAGAATCAAGAGGCACAGTCTGTTGTGCAAGATCCTGAGATTGAAGACACACAAGCTGATCTTCAGGAAGGGTGTAAAGAGGAACAAAGTGTTGAAGATCACTTGGACAAGCCACATGAAACTGATTGCAAAGATGTGGCAGAAGAAGACAAAGCTGGAGAGAATTTAAATTGTGATTATCTCATTAATATTTTTGTGTGTGTGGTGGACCAGTGCACGCCCTCTGAGAACCTGCAAATGCGCTCGTTGACCCTGCTTCGCGGCCGCCTCGGCCTCGGCCTCCTGCCATGGCCCCTCCAGATCCTCCTTCGAAGGGGGTTGATCCACAACGTGCCTTCTCAGATCTGGTGAAATCTCTTCCACTACAATGCCCCAAACCTGCTCTCTCTAAATTTGTTAAGAAGTTGGATGTGCTTCAAGAAGTTCAGTTACCTCCAATCTTGCCTCGCATGGCCGCTTTGTCTCTTGCTGAAAAAGGTCTTATAGGTCAATTTGCAGGCCTCTGGCCTTCTCCTAAAACTATTCAAAGATGGGTAGAAATAAATTGGTCTGACAAAATTCAAGGGAAAATCTCCATCAAGTTTTGTGGGAAAGGGTATTTCACATTCCACTTTGAATCCAAAGAGGATAAGGATCTAATTTTCAGAAACGGGCCCTATTTCATGGACTCCAGGGGCCTGTACCTCAACAAATGGACCCTAGACTTTGACCCTGAACTGGATGTCCCCAGCGTTGTTCTGGTTTGGTTCTGTCTCCCCCATCTCCCACTCCACTGCTAGGGAGATGAATCTATGTGTGCCATCGGGAACGCAGTCAACAAATATATTGATCGCAACGAACCGAAAGAAAACATGCAGGCCTGTGCGAGGATTTGTGTCGAAGTTGACCTTGGCAAAGGACTTCCTAAAGCTATAAAACTGAAAGTGGACGAGTGGAGCCATATCCAGCAGCTGGACTACGAGCAGATACCATTTAAGGTATGTCACGAATATGGCCACTTTGCCAATGGGTGTTCTAAACTTGTTGATGCAGGGAATAGTGATTAAGAAGACCAATGGGAAACTGTCAAAAAGAAGAAGTCTGCCCTGTCATCCAAAGCACCCCTTGAATCTAGACCCCCTGTTCCCTCTGTACCTCATCCCTCTTCATCCTCCCCTCTCTTGTCTACCCACCCTCCTCCTGATCCGCCCCTCCCATCTTCATCTAACCCATTTCTAGTCTTATCTTCCCTTGAACCTCCTTCCCGGGATCCCTCTCCCCCCCCCTTGATCCTTTCCGAAGCTTCTGATCCTTCTCCTCCCTTGGTCATCCCATCTCAGGCTTCTCTAGACCCCCCTCTTACCAGGCTTACCAGAAGCTCCTCTAAATACCATGGAACTTCTAGCGACTCTTACAAGAAACTTGGACCTGGTAGAAAATCGGCCAAGCAGCATAGAGACGAGAATGCTCAGAAAGACATAGCCATGGGCACTCAAACCCCTATAGAATCCTTCATCCTGGGGCATCATGAGAAAGAGACAAATCACAAAGATCAAGAGAGGCGAGCACCTCTCTGTACGCCAAATACCCAATGATGAAAATTTTGTCTTGGAATAGCAGGGGATTAGGGCACCCCTCCAAAGTTTCAGCCCTCAGAGAACTTATACACAGTGAAAAACCAAAAATTTTATTGATTCAGGAGACAAAGCAAGACCAACAAGAAATGAGAGGAATAATAGATCAGCAGAAGCAGTACAAAAGTTGTACCAGTGACTCAAGAGGAGCATCCAGAGGAGTTGCCACTCTCTGGGATCATAGTCAATGGAACTGCACATAAGTTAATCTTCATCAGCATTGGATCAGAACTGTTTTGGAAAATAGAATAGACAACCAAACTGCAATCATTTATAATATTTACGCCCCCAACCACTACATAGAAAAGGAATGCTGCTGGGATGATCTTAAGGCTAGCATTGATGGTGAAATAAACTCTAATATTATTGCGGCAGGGAATTTTAATCTTATTTTACATGCCAACGAAAAACGGGGAGGTTGCTTTTCACCTGATCCCTTCATAAGCCGTTTGGAAAATATCATTCAAGACCATGAACTAGTGGACGTTGCACCAAAAAACCGCCAGTATACTTGGAGCAATTGCAGGCTAGGCAATCGTAACATAATGGAAAGGTTGGATAGGTTTTTAATTAAAGTTTCATTTCTTTCTTCCTTCTCAGTGGGATATTCTAGAATTCTTTCCTCTTCAGCCTTTTATCACTATCCCATAACCCTCACTCTAGAAACCCACTGCCCCCTTGGGCCCATACCATTTAAATACAGTCCCCTCTGGATTTGTGTTCCAGCTGTCAAAGAAATTGTTCAAGGAACTTGGAATCAGCACGTTGAAGTCTCTCTAGGTTTCATATGGGAAACCAAACAAAGAAGAACCAAGAAAGCTATCAAAGAATGGGCAAGATCTAATTATAAGGAGCCTGAGGAGACCAAAAAGAAAATCAAGAATGAATTAGACAGCTTCCAAAGAATGATAGAAGAACATGGCCTCTCTATGGGCGGCATTGTAATACTCCTATCAACTGGAGTGATATAGTGAATAAGGTATTGATTGGACCAGATATGTTGGTCGAGATGGACCAAAAAATGCAAATTATTAGAAGGAATTTGAAGGCATCGCAAGATAGGAAGAAGAGTTATGCATATCAACATATAACATTCAAGGAGTTTCAGGTTGTGGAGAAAGTGTATTTTCACTTCAAGCCCAAGAGGAGATCCTTGAGGATTGGGTCATGTACCAAGTTGACACCTAGATATTGTGGGCCTTTGGAGATCCTTTAGAGGATTATACCAATGGCCTACAGACTTGCACTACTACCAACAGTGAAAGTCCATGATGTTTTACATGTTTCATTGATTAAGATATCTATGTAGTATTTTTATCATGTGATTGATTAGTCTATATTGTAGGTGGAACCAGAGGGAGAGTTCCAACCAAATCCACAATGCATGTTGCAGCGGAAACAACTCATGCTCTAGAACCGAAAAATAGAGCAGGTTAAAGTGTAGTGGAAGAACTTTGTGTTCAATGATGCTACATGGGATATGACTAATGATATGTGGGCTTTATGTCCTTCCTTATTTGTTGGTTGAGAAGATGTATTGTGTATATGATTTTTTGGTGTGTGTGTGTGTCATTGTTAATACCGCATCGAGCTATCTTATAAAGCTCCAATAAGTGGTATGCTTTTCATGTTTGTCATGTTCGTCATGATTTTCAGAAGTTTTTTTATTGTAAATACTGCATCGAGTTGTGTTATAAAGCTCCATGGGCATTATCCTTTGCTGGTCATAAGCAAAATTGAACACCGAGGATGGTGTTTCCCCAAGGGGGATGGGTTTGTAATAGTCCCTAGTTGATTTTCCATGTAAATAAAATAAGACCAAGGTCATTGGACATGCATTCCAATTTGAATGGTGGACAAAACATTATAGTGGGTATTACTTACAGTTTATTAATGACTATGGAAATTGGCAAAGGAAAAGAGGAAATAATTGGAATTTAATTATGAGAAATAAAGGAAAATAGGAGAAAATGAAGGTGAAGAGACAAAAATATGCATGCAAAGGAAATTAGAGAGAAAATGGGGGAAAATGGAAGAAAAAGGAAAAATGAAAAGAAGAGACCAGACATCAATGATAAAAAGGCATCAGAGAAACAATTCAAAACTTTTGTTAGTTTAGCTTTTGCCTCTCTTATTCCATACTCTTTCACACTTAGAGCATTATTGGAGCATCCTAGCATTCATTTGGACTTGGAGAGAAGAAAACAAGGAATTGGAACACAGCGTAAAAGAAGGTTGGATCAACAATTACATCTAGACTTTATTGCTGGTAATAGGTTGCATGTGCGATTTCCTTGATAATATTTGGATGCATGGTACATACATGTGGTTATTTGGTTATTTTGTTGTCATTGGCATGGGATTTTCCTAGATTGACAATGGTTTCAACCTTGCCTTGCCATTTCCTGGTTATCCATGATGTAGTGGGTTCTCTATTTGATTTAACTTTGGATGGTCGATATACTTGTATACTAGTGGAGGTGGTCTCGAGAAAATTCCCAAGAGTCAAGGGTGGAGATGGGGTTTCTCCTATAACTCTTGACGGATAGGTGGAGATAGTAAAATTCCTTTAGAGCTAGTGAAGGAATTCAAAAGCATCCAAGCTTGTTTTGGTATTAGTGATTTCTAGACCAGTTACGTGAAATCACTGTGGTTGGGGGTTGAGGTGGTTTGGCCTCTAGAAGTCATGGTTGGTTCTATTTTGGTTTAACCCATATGATCCCACATTCATGCTTGGAATATGTCATGGGGGTGACTAGATGAAAGAGAGATTTGGTTCAGCCCAATCTATGGTCGGGTGGTACATGGAAGTCCCTAACTTGGTTGGCTTTTGCATATGTTAATATAAGCTATTTTCTTATTATGATTGATGAGCACTTGTATTGGTTATTATTTTGATCTTATGGTTGGTTTATCATGGATTCTATGTTGGTTATATGATGTACTCTTTCTATGGATCTTGTTCATCATTGATAAGTTATTGAATGGTTAACAGATGTATAAGCTAACGAGTGTTGTTGCAGGTACCTTGAGAGGTTATTGGACCTTCTATATGTAGTATCTGTTTGATGAAATTTGTATCATGTATTAGGAATGTCTTGGTTAAGATCTTGCTTGAGTATTGGTTGTTTAGACTTGTTAGCACCTTATACCTAATTTCCAGAGAGTGGGGCATTTCTAGGCAATGGCATTAGAGAAATTTTAAGGTTAAAAATAGGCATTAAAACAAAAATGTACAACCAAAATTAACTTTATAAGAACCAACAGGATTCAATATGATGATGTCAACCATGGGGGATGATTCACCATTTTTGGAGTAAAAAGTTAAAAGGACAAAAAATAAATAAATTAAAAACTACTTTTTCAACTCATATTTTCAACTTATCTCCCCGCATGTTTACTCAAATTTTG
This sequence comes from Pinus taeda, assembly GCA_000404065.3. NCBI lineage: Eukaryota > Viridiplantae > Streptophyta > Pinopsida > Pinales > Pinaceae > Pinus > Pinus taeda. The sequence goes on from APFE031333226.1 coordinate 25,066, forward strand.
AGTGGGAGAATGTGTTGGATGTGGAATTTGATTCCTCATCCAAGGATTACCCATGTTGCATACTTTTAATGGACCCCACTACAAGAAAAATGAGAAATAAATGAAAAAATGTGATTACAGGATGATTCACCACTTTTGGAGTAAAAAGGTAAAAGGACAAAATAATAATTAAAAAAAAAAAAACACTACTTTTTCAACTCATATTTTCAACTTATCTCCCCACACGTTTACTCAAATTTTGAGTGGGAGAACGCATTGGATGTGGAATTTGATTCCTCATCCAAGGATTACCCATGTTTCATACTTTTGATGGACCCTGCTACATGAAAAATGAGAAATACATGAAAAAAATGTGAGTACAATCACATTTTTTTTCATGTATTTCTCATTTTTTGTGTAGTGTGGTCCATTAAAAGTATGCAACATGGGTACTCCTTGGATGAGGAATCAAATTATGCATCCAATGAGTGCTCATGTTACAAATTTGAGTAAATATGAGGAGAGATAAGTTGAAAATATGATTTGAAAAAGTAGTTTTTTCCCTCCAAAATTTGATGAGGTAATATAATATTATTTTATTATTTCTACTATTATTTTATAATATTCCTTAGGATCCCATTTTAGATCTCAAAATTTATCTAATACTTGTAGGCCATCCCTGAAAAATTGACATAGATCTTGCCACCACATGCACAAAACTGGGAAATTTCGGTCATAACTGCATGGAGGTGGGCTAATGCATGCAATTGGAGCCTTTCAACCACATGCACGGTGTGTCAAGGGTGAAATTGGGGTGTCAAGCCTGAGAAAAAGAAGCTCTATCTCAAGGATTGATCACCAGGGGTGCTTGTAAGACACATGGGTGATTTGTGGTCCCTAAGGAATGGAAATATGCTTCTAGTTAGTAAGCCCCACATCCACAACTGGAACTTGGAGGTATGATCATATCATAGTGACACCCACCTCATGTTTATCTTGGAGAGATTGTAAAAGTGAGTAAATTTAGGAGGAGGCATTACATGTTGTCTCTCTACATGAAGATTGCATCTCCCATATACATATAGGGACTCCCAATTACAACACCCCATACGTCAATTGGAACTACATCTAACTCCACTTCATCAATAAAATCAACATTAAAAACAATTTTTTATTTTGCATTGTTTTTTTACCTTTATCTATTCCTCCTTATTGACCCATCCCAATGGATATGGGAAAATGATGGTCGGAAGTATCCAATCCCAGTTTCTTGACGAAATCTGTTGCTATGAGATTCACCTGCGATCCCAAGTCAAATAGAGCATCAATTTTCACTTTATTGACCTACATCTTTATGTGGAATATTCTAGTCATTTCCTTCTCTTCCTATTGTTGAAGGTTACTCAAATTCACTCCCTTTGCACTAATGTACATACAATCTTATCATCCACATTCAAGTTTCTTTCCACTTAATTATTGTAATATGTAGCCATGAGATTTTTTCTTAGCATCTTTCTTTTAGTTCTTTGGGTTGTGCTGTAGATGCAACTTCTAGTGCTTCTCTCGGTATGACCATTAATTTTACAATGGTTGCAGCGGTTGTTGGGAAATTTGCATTAATGTGTTGTGGCTATTGCCTTTTTTTTCTTTCCCCACTTTCTATTCCTTCTTCCCCTCCCTGGAAACCTCCAGGTGCTCCTTCTATTCTGACCCACTTGATTTCTCTTTCTTCTAGGATATGTTCTCCAGGTATTGTGCTTGTACACAAGCCTCATTGATCCAAATAAGAAAAAATAGGCTCAAAGATGAAAGTTCTTGGAATATCTCGAAACATGCATCAATTCATAGTGTTCGTTGTCATGATTCCAACAACGCTTGAATCAGCTAAATCTGACATCATATGAAGAATTTATGACATTCTGAAGTTTTTGACCAACGGCCAGAAAGTCAATAGCAAGGTTGACTAGGCTACTGACTCAATAGTCTATATAGCTAATGCCACCAACTAAATATATAGGGTATGGTGTCAGATGGTCTAATCTCGTGTTGACACGTGGCATCATTGTACATGGTGCATTTTCCATGTTTTGATTGGTTCGTGCAGATTGAGGTGGCCCAATAAGAGGGCTCCACGTGGTGCCCTGTAGTTGGCCAAAAATTTTACAGTAGGTGCGAAGGCCTTGGGGGGGTTCGACCCATCGACCTATCGCATAAAAAATCTACACTCTACTATCACGCCTTTATGTTGTTTCTTAACAAGTATAAGTCATGGATTATATTTAAATTCAAAATTTATGGCAGCTACCTGATCACGTGCGACACACATGACCACAGGCAAAGTAGAGAGTGGTGAGTGGGAATCTCTAGCCCTAGTCTTGGTGTTCACCATACAACCAATGATGATATTTAAGTGGGAGAGGTGAGGCACTTGACTCTAACCCAAGGTTCCATAGGCACCGACAGGACCAGGTGTAAGGTTTGGCGAGAGGGGCAGGACACTTGGCCCTAGCCTGGATCCCATCAAAAACTATATGAATGTTACCTAGGAGCTCCAACAGCAAGGGAAGGAAGTTAGCCCCGGTCCCCGGCTATATTTTCACGACATGACCACACCTCGACGAAAAAGGAGCTAAACCGATGGGGGCGAATAGTTGGCCCTAGCCCCTGGCCTTATAGCGCCATGTGAACTGATCTGGCGCATAGGGGATATTGGAAAAATTAACGAGGCAACAAATTACCCATTTTGTGGAAGGAATCTTGTCAATCTTAAGAAAAATTGTCATTCAGTGGACTAAGAAAAGGGCGAAATTTTTGGGCAGTTAGCAAGTTTTGCCAATTTGCAGGATAGATAGCAGAGCTTGGCTTGGAGAAGCATATCTTTCTTAATTTTTAACCTTTTTGAGCTTAGGAAGAGCCAAGATGGGGGTTTTCTAGTGTCCATGACTAAATGGTAGCCTCAGTTTTCTGATTTGAGAACTTTATGATGAACTTTTTGGAAAATCAAGCTTTTTAGTGCTATAAGCAGGGTTTATATTGAATCAGTTTGGAGGCATATTTGAGCATAGAGAGAGCCTAGTTAGACATTTTCCAGCCTTCTAGTTTCATCTGAAATAGTTGTTACTTTTGTAGAGAAGCTCTTTTAAGTTTTTTTGTCAATGTATTAAGGAGAGAAACCCTTTTAAACTCTTCATTTTGGAGGAGTTTCATGCTTATGCTTTTGATTTCTGATTAAGTACAAAGACATATTGTGTGAGTGTTGACATTTTAATGACTTATTATAGGGATTCATTTTTCTGAGTGAGAATTCTTTGTAGGAGAAACAAGCCACTCTACTGTCAACAAGTTATATTTACTCATTTGTTGTCAAAATCAATATATTTGTTTAGCTGTTAGAGAAATCTTAGAGGTGTAGCAAAGGAGGGGTGAAATTCGTCATCAAATTTTGGTTTCTTTTCTTCTTATTTATCATTTTGAGAGGCATGTGAATTTGTTTCTCTTTTAAATTTCATGTGAAAAACTTAACTCACATCCTTGAAGAGGTTGTGAAACATGTTTACCTTTAAAGACCCATTTTGTTAACTTGCAAGGTGTTAGAAGATGGTCGCTTTTTGATAGGAGGAGTGTTTCCTTTCATTATCAGATCAAGTGGTATTAGAGCAGGTTTTCACGAAGTTGCAAGTATGGGCAACAAATTGAAGTGTGAAAGACTCCAAGAGTTGGAGGAGTTAATTTGTCTCTTCAAATGGAGAATGTTGAGCTGAGGAGATTGCTTGAAATTGCAAAGGAGGAGAAAATGCAAATGCGTCTACAGTTGCAACAAGTAGTAGAGTAACATATTGGTGAGAGTTCTATCATGGAAGCAACAAAGAACCCCTTTAAAACGAAGCCAATTTGTGGTCATGGTCTGTACATAGGATATGGACCATATGCTGAGAATGATGCTTGTGATTTGTGTCAGAATCTGAAAGATTCTCCCTATGTGCTCGTTGGTAAAAGTGGTTGGCTTGAAACATCATCCACTTCTTCACCAGCATCTGAAACAGAAAATATGGGTGATAGGCCAAAGGAGGTAATTCACATTTCTAGTTCTACTCCTTCAGATAATGTTTAAATAGCACATCTTTTAAATAATTTGAAAAGAATACCAAAGGTATTGGTATGAAGATTTTAACTCAAATGGGTTATGATGGAAGAGGCCTCAGAGTCAATGGCCAAGGTATCACTAATCCTATTGAGGTGAAAGAACAACCATGATATGAAGGATTGGGTTATGGTCATGAAGAAATCGGAGAATTCTCTAAAATTGTTGAGGCAAAGAGATCATCAAGTGATGATATGTCACACCATGATGGTAGTGATGATGGAAAATTGTCTCTACATGCAAAGTCTCTTCCTCATCGTCAAAGTCACATCCCAAAGGACATGTATAAGTGTCATGGGGATTTTAGAAAAGTTAGTGATTTTGATTATTTATAAGTGACAGAAAAGTCAAAAATAGGCTATTGGCCTATAAACATTCTAGGATCCTTGAAATAGAGCAATTTGCTAATTAGGATGAGTGGGTAGAGGGTACATTAATAGAAGAGCTTACTCAGCAAGAAGTGATGGAACAAGCTATGAAAGATCTTGAAAAGACCCTTGACTTGGACTCTTTTGGACAGGTATCTTTCAAGTTGTCTCAGCAAACCGGAGTGGGTACATCCTCAGCCGGAACTTCACATCAACCTGTACAAGAAACTAGTGCACTAGGTACAGGGTCTTCTAAGGGCAAGGAAGTAGCAGGCACAGAGCAGCAAGCAATGACTGATCAACAGGGGCAAATTCCTTCGGTCCAGACCAAAGCACCAGAGATACCAACGTTACAGACTCCTCTAAATGAGGAAAAAGGCAAGAAAAGAGACAGAGAAGAGGCCACACCCATTAGTGGACCTACAGAATAGCCAGGTACAAAAAGGAAAAGACTTAATCCTCTATATGAAGAGGAAATCATTGAAGAAACAATAGAAAGTCTAAGAGTTGAGAGGGAAACTAGCCCACAGACATCCCCGGTGATAGAAACATCCACCAGCTCTCACAGGCAGGACCTAGAAAGGCAGCATAGTGTGGAAGTTTCATCCACTAGGCCGCGAAGCAAGTAAGGTTCTGATATCAAAAGAACATTCACGGAGATAAAGGCCCAGAATGACCCACTGAGGCTGCAACTTTATAATCAGTTTCTCAAGATGGTCTCCACCAACCAGCAACGGTTAATGTCTGCATATGACATTAAAGAAGGTAAAATGATCTTGAGCCACTTTAAGCCTAAAGTGCAACAGCCACAATCAGTAGTTGACTACATCAGAACAAATCTGGAGGTCCTTTCGAAAGACATTCATCCTATGGACCAAATTGAGCTGAATAAACAAACTGGAGAGATGGTCTACTCCACATTGGAAGATAAAGCGATGTTGGCTCAAAAATTGCATAACTCATTGAACAACACCTCCGCTCAACTGGATTTGGAGAAGGCTTCCTCTCTAGCCAAGGAAAACAGGATCAAATCCTTGGAAGATATTATTATTGAACTAGGACATGATCCCAAAGATGCCAAAGGCATAAAGGCATTGATGAAGAAGAAGGAAGAGGACATTGTTGCCCTCAGGAAACAATTAAAACTGCCTCCTACTATGCATCCACAAACTGCAGAAGTTGTACAACAGAAGTCAGAGGAGGACATGATGGACCTACTCATATGGCTAAATGAGAGATTGAGTGAGACAGATTATGCATTGGAGAAAGCAATACCATAGAAGTAGGGAGAGTCAACCTCCCAGCCACCTGAAGTAGCTCCAACAATCACAACTGCCCCTCCTACAGTTACAACAGCAGTGCCTCCCACTATCCCGGCATCAACAGCAAAAATCACCACAGGTACCTCAGCAACAGCAACAACACCGTGCAACAGTACACCTATGACTACAGATCAATTAATAAAAGCCATGGAGGATTTGAAACTCCAAGTATCAGAGCTCAAGCAAGTCAAAGAAAAATTGGCAAAGGTTGAACAGAGCTATGATAAATCCAAGATGAATGTGGTAGAGAAAATAAGAGAGATCAAAGCATTGGAGAACAAAGTAAGAGCCTTAGAGAATGATCTCTCTCTGGATAAGCCTCTGGAAGAAATCAGAGGAATTTTGTGGACCAACATCACTCAATCCCTTAGTGATATGTGGAGGTCTATTCAAACCATTTATGAATAGATTGATTTGATAAGAGTGGCCCAAGTGGAAATTCAAAAAACAAGAGCCTTATTGGGACAGATGCCTGAGAAAGCTAACAGGCTAACACATTTTTTTAACACCAAGACCAGTGAAGAACTGGAAGCACTGGATATTAGAGACAGAATAGGTACCATTCTGGACATCAAGAGAGTTCTAACCATGAGAACTCTAATGCAAAACTTGGACAGAAGATGCCAGGACATGCAGGTAGAGGTTGATTCTTTCACAGAAAAATTTACAGTCTTGCATCAAAAAGGTTTTCCAAGTCCTTTGGGAAGTAATGATAGTCTGATGAAGCACAAGGACTATGTACATAAATTAAATACATATGTTTCTAATCAAGCTAATGCATCTTCAAGCACTTCAAGAGAGAAGGCACTTCCATCTGGCCAGTCCCTTTATGATAGCCTGGAAAATATATTCGACATAGAGCATGAGGTAAAACATATGTTCACCATCCCACCTAATTTCTTCAGGTACAAAGAAACCGACGAAACTCTGAGGACGCTGCAGAGACATAAATTACCAGGACCGGAATGGTGGCAAAGCATGTTAGAGATCCTGTAAATTATCTTTGGTCAATGCAAAATTTTGGACCATTTACTATAATACAGAAAAAAGGAATGAATCACATTCACGTGGTTCAAAGCGCATCACATCAGCGTTAAACAAAATCCAGCCAAGGCAGAATAACCAACACAGAGGATCAGTAGAAGACAGTTGGGAACCGACTTGCAGCACCTACCTCTAGTACATCTCATAAAGACGGATCAACCAACGCAGCATGAATTTATTGCATCTATTTATTGTCTCCTTGTTTTTTCGAGACTGTCTGTCTCTATCTATGTAAAAGAAGCATTAAATTGTCAGCAGATATTATTTCTATCATATATTTTGTATGATATGTTGACATTTTTGTATAAATACCCTCCCAAACGAAGTATTTCGGGTTGGTTGGTTGATAGTGGATGTTCATAGTTTTGACTGTAATAATGAACAATTTTGGAAGAAAAAAAAAATTGTTGGAACCATTTTTGTCGAGCTCACTAGATGAAGAATTGATGCTAAGGACCATGTTACAGAATTCTTGAATCGTTTTTATGGATCAGTAAGTCCCTTCTAACTTGTGTCTTACAATTTCTGTGTTTACTATATCATATATGTTTCATGATCTAAATAATAGAGAAAAAAAAATAACTCAGAATTTGCTTGTTTGCACTCTGTGTTTAGTCTCTATTATTATTAATGTTTTCTTTAGAATTAGCATAAATAGTGAATTCTTAATTGCTCCTGTTTCCCCTGGTTCTTTCATCATTGAATATTAGCTAAGGAATTCTTAATTTCTCCTTAGCCATAATCATCCATTTTCCCTTTGTCAATATGATGAAGGATTCTTAATTTCCCTTCACCCATTGACTCCATTCCATCTGATTCCAGCCTATAAATTGTTCCATATTTGAGTACCTTGCTCTGTGATAAATCCTCTGGTAAGAAACCTAACCCAGGAAGCCATCCTTCTTTGACTCCATCATGCCCAATGGACTGAAATGTTTCAGTTTTACCTCACTGTGCTATTGATTCCCCCTCCTTCCAACTGAACTAAAAACAAAACCCTTGTGCTTCATAACTACCCTAATATACCTCAAAACAAAGCTAAATTATAAAGAGAGAGCCCTCTCTGGATGCAGATTGGCTAGAACCTGTATCTAAAAGATTGGTCTGTGGTTACCTCAGCCGTATTCCATTTCCTACAACTTTGGGGAACAACCTGAGTGATAACATATTTATTAAATTATTTCTTTAATACATGCAATATATAAAATCTATAAAATAGATACAAACACAAATACAATCACTCAAAACTACAATAACACAAAATATGATCTAGGAAACCCTTGCAGGAGACAACCTACTTTTCTCTCTCTTTCTCTGAATGAAAATGGGTGCAAGTATAAAGGAGTGACACATGTGGCATGTGGGCTGCTATAGAACACAAAACATCTCTATTTGATCTATCAATATCCACTCTTAGCTACTCTAATTATCTATGGAACAAAACTTCACTCAAATAGAATGGAACCCCTTTTCCTCCTAGTTACCAATTATAACATCGCCCAATAAAAAAATTAGGTGTTAATTTTGACCCATTCAACCCTCAAAATGAGTTATAAATCGATCCTTCTAGAGTATTATTCATATTTCCAATGTTTCTAGCCCCTTTTCCATGAATAACAACGGTTGACATGACATCCTCTCGAATTATGGTGGTCAATTTCAATAGGTAAACTTCCAAAAGCCATAACTTTCTCATATAAGCTCCAATTGAGGCAATTTTTGCGTTGTTGGAAATAAAGTTGTATGTATATTATGGAATATAGGTCAATAGTAAGGCCATGAGCACAAAACTTGGTCATTTAAGGCCTCAAAAATGGCTCCTCAATTTTTTCACCTATAATTTTCCAAACTAGGCTACCAACAAAAATAATCATTCAAGTTTAACCCTCCAAAATTCCACTATAAAAGCATCAAGATGGATAAAAAATAATATAGTGATCTAATCCAGATCAATGTATGGTCATGGCATTACTATAATAGAAGCATCGTCACCTAACAATGCTTCACAACTACTGAGTATGAAGTTTGAGCTCACACATTGTAAGGAACAACCATGGAAGCAATGAAAAATTTAGAACCATCAATTGTCTACTAAACAATTGAAAAAAATGCATGTATAGGACATTGGTGGTGATTACCATTTATCTTAGAAGACTATGAAAATCCTACTAACTTTACATAAGATATTCAACTCGTCATCATATTTTCTCTCTAGTAATTACTTCTCTAATAATCATTGCACCAATAAAAAAGTGTTTCACTACTAAATAATGTTAATGTATCTCTATCGAACTTGGTCCTCTCATTGTGCTCATAAAAAAAGAAAAAGTGGAAAAAAGCTTCCAACGTTGAGATTATCACCATCGAGGAACATATCTTAGGTAAGAGACCAAAATTATATTTTAAGTCTCACCCATTGCTTATTGAGTAACTTTAAGCCAATAACGAGGATGAAAAGTAATCTTTGTTCACTAGGAAAACCCCATTATGCATATATACCAAATTGTGTAGAACATCATCTTCCTTGCTCAAATCTTAGCCAAATTCAACACACTCCTTCCAACATTGTTGGTTGGCTAGCATCCCACATCAAATCCATGTATAACTATGCATTTTCCTGGTTAATTGTGATGTCTTTTATTTATTTACATTCTCTCGCCCTCATTCCAAGAAGGTATCAATGGGGATTGAGACATTCCCTTGTTACATTTTTCTTGGATGAAATACTCATTTTCCAATCAATCTAACACCTCTCTTAAACCAAGAGGATAATGGGGACATTGTCTACCTAAACTAAGATGAAATGGTATAGATATTGAGATACCAAGAAGTGGGACAATAAATGACATAGCTTAGAAAGTTGATAAATCAAGTAAAAGAGATAAACATAATCAAAATAAAATATTCATTTTGTATTAAAAAAAAACCTACAAAAAATAGACTACTTTTTATAGCAGTTGTTCTACTTTTTTATCCTTTTGAGTGTACATTTTTCCAACTAATTTTCTTCAAATTTGGGTGAAAAGATTAAAAGAATTGCTAAAATATAGATATTAGTTGTTGAAATTGCATAATTCAAGTGACATAGAGGATTTTAGAGGGGTTAAATCCATTTATACATTAAAAAATGAAACTTCAACAATAAAATATTACAATTTCACTAACATTAAAAAGTAAAAAAAAAATAAGAATGTTTAAACTTATCACTTTATATAAAACATATTCTTAAGTATTAAACATTCTTATTGTTGGTGAGACTTTTTCTAAAACCACTATGTAGATCTAGAAGTTTCTCATAATCTACACACAATAAAGTCTATCAACCATATGATCTCCAACTGTGAAAACTTACCCATTTAAATTAAAAATTTTAGGAAATTTCTATTTCATTCTATAATATTATTATTATTATTATTATCCAATTTTAAGGTCACAGCCAAGTCAAACACCAAATTGTTGTGTGAGACCCCCCTCTTTGTGGGACAAGGGACTCACCTCCACGCAACGATTTCACTGCTAAATCTACGAAGGCATACATACTCTATCCCCTCTAGTTTTGAACATGTGACCTCTTAGGAGGAAACACATGCTCTTAACAATTAAGCCCTCTCAAACTATATTTTACTTTATTAAAATATCTTCCTATTTTACTTTATTATAATATCTCTATATTTTTATTATAAAATATTTTCAAATATTTACTAAATACTTAATCAAACTTTCATGCTCTTTTTGTCTTTTACACTAATCATCTTCAATTTTGATTTCATACCATCACAAAATTCAATTACTTCATACCATCACAAACTTCAAAAATTTATACTATTTGAAATAAAGGGTAAGTTAAAACTTCATTGAAATTAAGACTAAAAAAAATTCTACTATTTTAAATAAAGAGGAGGTTACATTTTCATTGAAGAGTAAAAAATTCTCTACTATTTTAAATAAAGAATAAGTTACAACTTCATTGAAGACTAAAAAAATTCTATTATTTTAAATAAATAATAGGGTTACAACTTTACTAAAATTTATTAAATATTTTGACAAACTCTCAAACACTTTTTCCTTCCCAAAAAGACATGGTTAGTTTTTCTTACCTATATTCTAATTTTTTGTTGTTCTTTCATATAAAAGATTTCAATTTTATCTTTAATTAGGTTCATTTTAGTGGTTGGAGAAATGATGGGTATTCTCACCACCCATATTCAATTCTCACAAATAATATGACATGCTAAGTTAGAGTATATTGTTGTAACAACTTAGAGCCTTTTTGAAGAATATCTTATCCGTACCTATAGACTCGACAGTTGGATTCTTGGTTACATTGGGAAAAATAGCCTCTAGCCTTGAAGAATATCTTACTCTTACCTCTAGTTGAGAGAGTAGAGTAAAGGTATCAACTATGCTAGAATTTGAGCTACTACATTTTTCTTTTCAAAAATTAAACACCTCTTTTTTTAGATGGATAAATATCCATATATTCCATAGGACAAATATATATGTTTTGATCCATTATATCAAAGTTCATCATACCACTTGCTAGAATTAAATCTGAGAGGGTCACAATCATTCTTCTCAACCACTCTAAATAAACCCAATTGACAAAAATTTAAAAACTCTTTATAACTCTGAAAAAAATAAAAATTATACACTTCACAACATATTTCATTCATATCCTAAAAAATAAAAATATGCCTTAAATAAATTTCAAAACTAAAAATTATACACTTCACAACATATTTCATTCCTATCATAAAAAATAAAAATAGACATTAAATAAATTTCATATAAACCAGAGAATACCATAAGTAAATGGAGTTGTCTATAATGCGACTTTTTGGAGATTCCGGTAACGGAATCCGGCGGAAGAAATCACGTTAAATCTTGATTTTTAGCAGTTAAAATGGTTTTTTAACTGCATATTTGGATTCAGCTCCCTGAAAAACCCCTGGGAGCCATTGATTGTGCAGAAACTAGCTATCAAACTTGGGATTCCAATGAATTGCTGCCGGATTTTGACCGGAAAAATCCGCCTGAAAGACTTTCAAAAAGTCGCGTTATAGACTACTGCTAAGTAAATTCCAATTGTACCACAAATCAGAAGATTTTAAACCTTGGTCTAAAGAAATTAAAATCCATTTAAAACAACTCACAGCCTTCTATTGCTATTCACTCTTCCCCTACATCTGTGACTCGGCCAACTCGCCCACTCGCTTTTCCCTTTTCAATTTTCTGGTGTTGCGCACTTTAGAACTCTCTTGTGGCAAAATCTGGGCATCCATGACCCACTCGACGGCCTTACAATTAAAGCTACAAAGCATCAGTTCTTGGGAACTGCCTAACATTGTACCAATAAAATTTTCTAAAACCAGTAATACAAAGCAATGGAGATTGCTTATATGGTCCGGTTCATGATGAAAACATTCTAAAATCAACATTAATGTAATATATTTTGATCCTTGGAAATAAAAGTAAAACCTGTCAATATTTATTATCTTGTTTGAATAATTTTATGCTAAGTGTGATATACATAAGTCCATTGTGGAAAAACTCAACGACAACAATATCTCTGGGTCAAAGAAATGGTTTCCATTCATGGAATAGCATTGCAATTACAGAAAGAATATTTAGCTCTTCATTTAAGAGCACATCCTCATAACACTGGCATGATGGAGAGAGATTCAATGACAACAATATCTCTGGGTCAAAGAAATGGTTTCCATTCATGGAATAGCATTGCAATTACAGCAAGAATATTTAGCTCTTGATTTAAGAGCAGATCCTCATCACACTGGCATGATGGAGAGTTGCAAAGGTAGCTACCAGTAGACGAGTGATTCAAATAAATAGAACATATGTACAAGATCAGAACCCCGGAGCAAAGCAATTGATCTCAAGATTGAGAGATCTCAAAAGGCTGTTGCTTATCTGAATCAAGAAGCTGCTTGTAAAGCAGAAGCTGTGGCAATAGAAATAAAATCCGTTATACAAGTAAAAGAGGAAGCTAAATTTACAGAGATGAATGAAGGAGCTTTGCAGGTATAAGAGTTTCAGAGGCAGAAGTGGGGTTATGGAGAGGCCTAACTATTTACAAGGCGAAGTGACATGAATGTGTGTGATAAAAGGTTTAATCATGCATAGATGCTAATATGAGAAGAATAATCAAGGGTTCCAGCTCCTTCCCATCCCATCCATTCTTCCCACTGGTCGTAAGGATCGTTATCGATTCCCATCAGGCCATCCATATAGTAATCTTCGGAATAATTTTGCTGTTTTGCTTGTGCCAAATTGGACATTATAGTCTGCACATTTATCACAAAAGTAACAACAATCAGGAACATGGGCATGCATAGGATTAGTATGCCATGAAAACTGAAAAAAATATATAAAAAGTTGTTGATGGACGGAAAAGTTACCTCATAAGCCTGATTTATCTTCTGAAACTCAACCCCACAGTCATTTCCTTTGCAAACATCGGGATGATACTGTAACCAGATCATATTAACACATGAGTACAACATAACTTTATCTATAAAATAATAAGGACTATGGCAGCATGCTCTTTTCAATCCAGGAAAATTTATTAGTTAAAGGAAGGGGATATAGTTTCAACATTCAAGTGGGCATTTCCAAGTACCTGCAAAGCAAGGCGCCGAAAGGCACTCTTGACATCTTTGCCAGCAGCCCCAGGACTCAATCTCAGAGTCTGATATTCCTCTTTCATCCCAGGGAAAGCAACAGAGGCCATTACAGTTACCTTCCTCCTGCCTACCAAATTCTTCTCTCCATTTTTGCCTCTTATGAACGACTTCGCCCGGGTACCCATAACTCTTCCAACAGCGGCAGCCATGATTTCTAACAATGATCCACAAATAATTCCAAGTGCAAAATAGTACAATCTAAATGTGCAGATACTAGGAGAATGGGGGTACCAAAATGCAGTTAAAAACACAGAGCAGAGATAGACACAAAAGTGGGGAATAACAGAAGAAGCCAACGATTCATATATGACGATCCCAAACCCGGACTTGAAAAACCACTTAACACGCTGGCAGTGGATAAGGCAACGAGAAAACGACTGGGTAAGGAAATGAGATCTCACAAAATCAAACGTGCCCCAACAACTTAAAAAGATAAGGTTACGCAACATTCCCAGTAAAAAGAAAAAACTGTTTTGATTAGTGAAATGCACCGCCATTATTGATAGCAATTATTAGGAGAATCTTAATCCAAGGATTATCCATACTTAATAATAAAGTTTTACTTCGAAGTAATTACTTGAAAGTTAAGTTTTACTTCGAAGTAATTATATTAAAGTTTAAGTTTTATTTCGAAGTAATTACTTGAAAGTTAAGTTTTACTTTGAAGTAATTATATTAAAATTCAGTATTAGATTTAAGACTTTTCTGATTTATAATGTAGATAAATGTCTTTTGGATTAATTATATTTTAGAATTAGATCGACGTTTTGAATCAACTAATATAGTTTATCCTCATGACAAGGATTAAAAGACATTTATCTGCAAAATTCAGTATATCAAAGTATAATAGCATGAGTGGGCCTAATGGTTAAGAGCATGTGTTTCCTCCTAAGAGGTCACAGGTTCAAAACCAGAGGGGGGTAGAGTATGTAGCCCTTCGTAGACTTAGCAGTCAAATCGCTGGGTGGGTCCTTGTCCCAAAGCAAGGGGTCTCATACACCAATTTGGTGCCTGGCTTGGCTGTGACCTTAAAAAAATAATAAAAATAATATGAATTTTATAAGAATTTATCATGCTATTTATGAAATTTGAACTTAACTAAAAGATAATTATGGCCAGAGGACAATCTCTGCCCACCCCGTATAAAAGAGAGGTTGTAAGATTATGTTATGGAACATTTTGAACTTATCAAATTAAATTAATAATAAATAAACTTAAAATACAATTAAAATAATTAATAAAATATAAAAATAAAAATAAATTATAATTATTAATTAAAACATTTTAACTAAAAAATTATATAAAATAAAAATATATTAATTATATCAATAATTAAACCAATTTAAATCTATCTTAATCCTTATTTATCAAAACTAAAAAATAAAACCTCTTAAAAATACATAACTTCCTCCTTTATAAAAAAATAAATAAATAAATAATTACCCTAACCTAAATTCCAAAATATTTTTAAAATCTGGCATCAATATAAAAATACCCTATCCACTCCTTATCCAAACACATCTCTCCGCTCTACCAACTACTCTAAGTGAAAGGCTATTAACATAAACTGACGTTATTGAGGCATGATCCTACAACACCATTTTCCGTTAGTATTTTCCGTTAATTCGTTCTTATCCAGTGGCGCGACGAGCATTCCACATCATCAAAATATCGACACCGTCAAAGTGGTGACTGAAGCTGACCACGGGGACTCTCCGACCTCATACGCCATTTGAACACGTAGTTGGATAAAGGTTGAGTCGCCGAAACTATCTTGTGTAGCTCCATGCTAGGCGTCGACTAAAGCGAATCAACGTGTTAAGTTGAAGGCCGTACAGAATCAGGATGGTCGACGACTCATCACCTATTGGGAGATGACTATTGTCTGTTGCTGGAGGCTGGCGGACCCCACAATGGTTCTTTGGGTCCTACCCACTTCGGGCAATTATTTAGTGTTTGTAGAATTATAGTTTTGACTATAGTTTAAACATGCGCAAGTCAGTAATATATATATATAATATTTTTTTCCTTCATTCAAACTATTAAAATTATGAAATAATGTTTATTGAAATTATCTAATTAAAATATATCATTTTCTTTTAAAATAAGGGAGGTTTACCATAACTCATGTTTCACACACCAATTAGGCCTTTTGCAACAGATACAATGAAAAAGATCCAATTTTTTGGGCCAAAATCCATTGAAACAGCATATGATGGTTTGCTTTTCATAGCTGTTACATACCTTCTCTGCTTCTGTTGTATCGATTGTTAATTCTGGTGTATGTTGTAGTTGCTCTACTATGTATGGACTTGGTTATGTTCCGACCTGCTTAGGAGAGCTGTTGGAGGAGCTTTTCCCCCTTGTAAAATATTCTTGTAAGATGTTCCTTCACTTCTGTGCTGCTGGTGTGGATCTGGGATGTGATTTGATTTGGACCCGCTGCCTCCTTCTGTTGATTTGCTAGTTGCAGCACCTCCTCGTAGTCTCATATTGAGAATGATTGTAGATCCTGGCTTGATGTTGTAATCCTTCATGGATCTGAAGTCCTGTAGCGATCTGCCCCCTATTACTAGGTGTTGCTTTCCAGCCAGGTAGCCGATCTGATTGGCGATGTTGTTTTTCAAATCTATTACATTGTCTATAGCATAAGCCCATATCAATGTTGTATGCCCCATGGGCGCTCTAACGAAGATTTGAAATCGATTTGGGATTATCTCTGTAAGGCTAGGACTGGCAATCTGTGACCAGGAACCATTCTGTAGATCTTCCCTTTCCGCTAAAGTAGCCTCAGTTACTTCTGCCCCCATGGTCTTACAGAGATCGAGAGTGGTCTTCGCAATCGACAACCTCTGCTTCCCGTATACACACTCAGCTATCTTCGAGAGCTCAACCAGCCAAATATGCTCCAATCCATCTATCAAAGCCCTGGCTGGCCTCTCCAAGTTTGCTTTGATGGTCCCTTCGACCCTGAACATAGCCTTCTCAATTAATTCCGTGTCTTCCCCATTTGCCAGATCCAGGCCAATCAAATCTGCATTAGATCTGTGGAGAAATACCTAGCCTTGGCGCCAGACTCCCTTCCACTAGGGTGCTGGTATTAAGGAATTGTCGTGTTTTTTCGCTGCCCCCTTGACTATCGTTGGGCACTTGCTCCTGGTCGTCGAAGGCCTGATGCAACCTATCTCTGCCTTGATCACATGAACAGAGCTGTGGAGTGGCCATGCCTTGAGGAACCCCACCGCGTCTGACCTGTGGAAAGAAGAATATGCGGCAAATAAGACAGATCTTGTTCCAGATCTAGACCATAGCATTGCCCGTGGCTCCAGATCTATTCGCCCAACTACGTGAAGGCTTCAATCTAACCCTGGGAAGCTCCCCTCCTCCGTTTCCAGGATGTCGGCAACAGTAATTGTTGCATAAACCCTAGCCATGGCGCCAATCTTCCTTCTTAGCCCTTAAAAAAGAAAAAACAAAAGAAAAAACATTTGAAAAAACAATTTAAACAATAAAAAATTATAATTTTATTTGGAAAAAAATCAAAAATAAAATGTTTAAACTTATCATTTTATTTAAAACATGTTCTTAAATATTAGTAGTCTAGCCATATAAATTAAATAGTTGGCAAATGTCAATAGACATCAAAATGCCTCATAATACATCTCACATTGCCAAAATTTAAAAAATCATAAAAAATAACTAAATTGTAATTTTACAATAAATTATCATCAATATTATTAATTATGTGCATATGTGTCTCTATTTTTTAATAAAAAAAATTAATTTAATTATCAACAATTATTAAATGGATGGTAGGTATTTAACCTCCACATGATATTTTAAAATATTTGTAGTAGTCTTAGCAAATCAAAGGTTGAACTTTATTTACAAAGTAGTTATTCTCTTTTTGCCCTTTTAATTAAATTAATTAATTAAATAAAATGTCATATGAACTAGTGCCATGTGAAATAAGTTATGGTTTTTTGGACATGTGGTATTGATAAGCCATGGTATTGTAAAAAATCTTATTTACACATTAAGAATCTCCATGGCAAAGTAGGAGTAATCTCATGGTCAAGAATTTTGTTGGGCTCTCTAGCCTAGTATCAAAGAGAGTTGAAGATTGTAATGTCCTGTTATGTTATGTTATCTAAACATTTTGATTTGATCAACTTACATAAAAATAAAAATAAAATAATATATATTTCAAACCAACCTAGATCCATCTTAACTCTAGATCTATCAAGGGTGGACAGGGAACAAATCCCTAGATGGGAAAATCATTCCTCAAGTTTTGAATTCAAAAAAGATGTTTGCACCTTGAAGGATTTTAGACATATTTAAGTTGGTTACATGTTTACACACAGTTGTAGTCTAACTGACAAAGGAAATAACATTTTTCAAGGCATTTTTTTCCAAAATTAAGTAGAGATTTTTAAAAACTTGAATTTAAGTTGTTTAATCTATCCCAGATTTTTTTTCAAGGAGTTGAATTCATTTATTAATTTAAAAATGTATTTTAAACAATAAAATAACATTTTTTTTAAATTGAATAGGTGAAAAATGTCATTTCACACACACACACACACACACATATATATATAATTTATGTAATTGATGATGTTTAATGTCCACAAAGACCAATATGGTCTATCGGACTTTAAGAAAGTAAGAAATTAATTGAGGCTCTTTCATAGTTTATTTCTATGATCAAAGAGAAGGGAGAGAAGTTTTGTTGACTTGAAAAGTAAAAAAAGTTGGTAGTGTGGCAAATGTGTCGAGCAATCCAAGAAAAAGTGTTTTTCATCCTCAACTCTCTTATTATGGAAAAGGGGGCAGATTCTTTCATCCCAAGGTGTTTTGGAAATAGAACAATGCTTGGTTTCACTCTCAAGCTCATGAGAATTAGTTCTTATCTTTGCAATGTTCATTTTCTTCTTATTATGGAAAAGGGGGTAGATTCTTTCATCCCAAGGTGTTTTGGGAATAGACCAACGCTTGGTTTCACTCCCAAGCTCATGAGAATTAGTTCTTAGCATCAGTCAAGGCAGAAAGATAATTCTCATAAGCAAGAGTGGGGTTGATCATCTACTTATAATATTTTAGCTTCCTTTTTCCCTCTAACTCAATATCATCCCACAACTTATCTTTAAATTTGGAAGTAATAGCATTTTCAATGTCATCCTTATCCTCCAAGATGATCTCCTCCTCTATCCCCTAATAGTCAACATCCTTATGCCAGCCTCACTTGAGCCCAAGGTAGGGGTTTTGACTAGAGTTAGAAGCATTTTAAAAATAATTTAAAATAAATTTACTTAATTTTTTAGGGTTATAAACATTTAGTGACTTAAGATGTATAATAAAGTGCTATGGTGCTAAACACGGAAAGCCATGAATCCATAATAGGCACACACCCCTAGACCTCCTCTTTGTCCATGGTCATCATCATCAGGTCCCAAGAATAGAAATGATTAAAAATTTTGAGGGAGAAGCAGCTGTAGGAAATCCTGTAGCTTCCTATCCCACAAAATAAAAATCATAAGTTGCAGCAAGTTTCCAGCATGGAGATCCAAGGGTAGAAGAAGCTCTGCACAGTAGAAGCACCATCATCTTCAACACCAAGTACCTTCACATCAAGGAAATCATCAAAGGATAATAAAATAAAAACGAAGGAGAAGGAGAGATCACATGCAGCCAACATACAACAAAAATCTCATTTCTTTAACAAACTGCAGCAAGGTATTGTTACCACAGGTAAGTATATCGCTTCACTCTCTCATTTTCATAATGTAATCAAAAGATGTAAAGGTTGCGAACAAGTTGGTTTATAAGCTAAAGGTGGCCAGGCAACTTGAACACCTTCGTTCAGTCAATAAAGAAATTGACCCCACTTCACCGTGGAGATTCTTATCCTAAAAATAATCCTTATTACAATATCATAAACTAATACCATGGGTCAAAGCCATGTCCCACTAATACCATATGCCCAAGAAAACAAAACTTTTGTTTATATGACACATGTTCATATCATATTTTTTAATTAATCAATTTAATTAAAAAGACAAAAAAAAACATAATTTAAATCTCAACCTTTGAATGTAAATTCTATTCTAATAAATTCTATTTCATTTTATATTAAATTACCTCACATTTCATTTTATTACCATATTTTTTTAATTATAAAATATTTCCAAATAGTAAATATTTAAACAAACTTTCTTTTTTTTGCTAAAGCAAGAGTAGGACCTTCTATTTCATTAATGATATACATAAATTACAACCCAACCCAATCAAGGGAGGGACTTGAGAACCCAACCTAAAACAGGCTAAATACCCTACTACTAAGTTCAAAAAAGCTATACAATGCTGAATAGAAAGGAAACCAGAAGCATAACCAAAACTAAGCACTAAATCAAAGTCAAAAGTGAGAGACCCATCCATTCGTCGGAATGTTGTGCTGGCTTTAACTTGAGGACACCCACTCACTTTTACAATCTGTCAAAACTAGAGGACATGCACATTTCCTGCCAACCAAGCAACCTAAACCTTTGATCTTCACCGTTGATCCAGCATACTCAATCCAACGGCAGAGGGCTAATTCACAACGGTAAGAAGCACGACCCTTGCCCACCGCGACCACCAACTAGCACGATCATCCCCAGCCGTTGATCCTCGGCAGATGATCCAAAGGTCGACGATCATATCACACCAACCAAAGTAACTGAACGTTAGCATGTGATAAGGGCGGTTTTCAAACCGACCCCACCGCCACGTGTCGCACTCTGAAGGTGCTCGCTCCAAAATTGGAAAAACCATTTACCGCTCGCGAGGCCCGTAGTCGCCGGAAAGTAGTCCCCCACTCAGTTTTCCGAACCCGGACATAATGCATATGGTATTGCAGCCACTGAGATTGTTTTCCAATGAATTTTCTTTTTCGGAACTGAGGGAAGAAGAGACTCCTCCCTAACTGGCCAACCTTTCAGAATCACCAGAAGCCCGCCTTTCACCTGGTTGTCTAACTCGGAAGCAGGAAGAGGCTGTCTGCTACTGCACTCCATTCGATGCCCTTTCTGCCATCTCGTACCATGAAACCTGAAGTCGATCCCGAGTGTGATTCGAAGATCAATCCACAAGGGGCCAACCAAAAACCTGGGAAACTCGATCGAGATGATCCGGCGGAAGAAGCGCCTGAACCTGACTCTCGGCCATTCTAATTCATCCTGTTGGCATGAGAATGAACCCCTCAGCATCATCAATACATGGAATTCCCCCCAGCTCGAAATGTGAAAACCTCCCTGTCCTCCGCAGCTTGATCTTCGCAGATAGCCTTTAATCTACTTGGAGGAATTTCTTGCCACTTTTTAGCCATTCCACCTTCAGTGTTGCTCACACCTTGATTGGCTAGTAGGTCGGCCAATTTATTGGCATTACGACTTATGGTTCGAAGGCCCTATAGATGTGTTTGGATTCTTTGATACACTTGGATAAGTTTCCAATGATTTGAGACTCTTTCCGGCCTGGAACCACTAATGATACTTTTTACTGCATTAATGGTTATCTTAGAATCTACTTCCACAATGATATTTGAGCAATGAATCTGTGATAGAAACTCCAGGCCCTGCTCCAGAGCCATTACTTCCGCCATGTTGTTAGTTGCTCTGCCTGAATGGTAGTGGAAGATAAATATAATATTCCCCTCGTCATCCCTTAAAGCTCCTCCATAAACCGCAATTCCTGGATTTCCTTTAGAAGCACCATCAATGTTGAATTTCAAAAATCCTTTCAGTGGGGGTTGCCAGTAGTCCTTCTATGAAACCACGGTTTGGTCTTTTCCAGTTCTACCTTGGGGAGTTATCCCTTGCATTCCCAGTTTCCTGAGAATTCTCTGCTCTTCTTCTGTGGGGGGATTCAAGGGGATATTATTGACAATAGACCTAACTATCTCTCTAATATGTTTCAAGATAAGGTCTAGAAGATGTTGTGTTGAATACTTACCATTCTTAAATATTCTTTTATTTCTTTCTTTCCAAACATTCCAAATGATGAAGCAGGGTGTGAAGGCCCAGGCCAAATTCAGGGCTTCGTTCTCCTTGAAGTTTATCCTCCAGTGGTTTAGGGTATTTGTGATGCTTCCCCTGTCCCTATCAAACTGTCGGAAAATAGAAGAGAACTCATCCCACAGCCAAGTAGTATATGAGCAACTGTTGAGAATATGTTCCATTGTCTCTTCTTTCTCCTCACAGAGCTGGCATCTGGAGGGCCCCATAATTCCCCTTCTCCTAATATTGTCCCAAGTCAAAATTTTCCTGTGATGTATGAGCCACATAAAAATCTTGATCTTCATCCATCCTTGCTGCCTCCAAAGATGCGTCTAGGTTTTGTCTGGAGCACTATAATTCAGCCCAAGTAGAAAACCCTTAGCTTCCTTGAGATTAAAGGCTCCTTGCTTGTTATTACCCCATCTCAATTGATCCTGCCCTTTTGTTCTTAAGATCATCCTTTTCTTGAGCAAGTCCCCAAGAGCCTCTGCTTATCTTTTTAGGGGGTTGTTCTCTCCACATTCAATGTTTCTCCAACTTCTCCATTTTTCAGAGGTCTGCGAAAGATACCAAAAATCCTTAACTCTAATTAACCCTTGGGCATCTGTTTCCTGCTTGAGGCCTACAAAATTCTCTGTTAACAGTGTTGGTTCTTGTTTCCATTTGTCCTCCCCAAAAAGAGCAATATCTCCTGCTCTAATTTCCCAGAAACTATTCTTTTGAACTAGACTTATGTTCTCCCAGGCTCTGTTCCATATGTAGGAGCCTTTTATAGTTCCATACATTCTTATGCGATCATTGTTGTGCCACAAGCTAGCATGTTTCTCTTTCCATATCCTAGCCCACTGTGCTTTTGGCTCCTGCACCCATCTCCACCAAAGTTTGGCTCCTAGAGCTTTACAAAGAATCTCTTGATCGTCTAGGCCAAGGCCCCCCTGACTTTTGGGTTTTCATATTTTTTCCTACGAAACTAGGGTCCATTTCTTTCTGGTTTCCTCCTTTCCCCACATGAAGTCTCTTTGTATATCCCTAATTTTCTCTAATACACCTTTTGGAGCTGGGAGATCTGATAACATAAAAACAGGAATGGATTGAAGCGTAGCCTTTGTCAAAATTAACCTACTGGCCAGGATCAAGGTACGGATGGTCCAATTTCTCACTTTATCCTGCATCTTGTTAAGGATTGATTCCCAAATACTCTTATGCATGGGTCTAGCAGTGAGAGGTATTCCTAAATACTTTGAGGGGAGGGAATCTCGTTGGAATCCAAGAATTCTTGAGATATTTCTTTGGAGAGCAATGTTAGTGCTAAAGGAGAAGATTTTAGATTTAGAGAGGCTGACTTCCATACCTGTTGCCAGGGCAAAATCTTTAAGAAATTGTTTGTAGGCCAAAGCTTCCTTGACAGTTGGAACGCCTTGCAATAAGGTATCATCAACAAATTATTGATGATTCAGCACAGAACCGTTCTCTGAAATTTGAAGACCCCTAATTTTACCCATATCCTTGGCATGCTTAATGGATCGCCCGAGCCCTTCCATCATAAGAATAAAGAGGAAGGGAGAAAGAGGGTCTCCCTGCCTGAGGCCTCTAGAAGGATTGAAGATTTCTGAGGGGGATCCATTGACCAGAATGGAAAAGCTGGAGGAGGACACCAGCGCTATAACCCATCTAATCTAGTTGTGGTCAAACCCAAAGGCTTGGAGAACCTTCTTGATGTAATTCCAATTCACCTCGTCATACGCTTTAGCAATGTCCAATTGCATGATCATCCCCGCCTTTTTTTTGCTGGTAAGTGTAAGCACCACCTCCTATGCGTGAATAATGTTGTCTAGAATCTATCTTCCCTCCACATAACTTGATTGTTCTTCAGACGCTAGTGAGGGGAGGAGAGGTTTGAGTCTATTAGCTACTACTTTGGCTATTATCTTGTACACCACATTACATAAGGCAATAGGTATGTACTTGTATGCAGATTGAGCTGTGTCCTGTTTGGGAATAAGGGAAATGAAGGAGGTGTTGAGAACTTTCAGGATCGTTTTGCTTCTCCTGGAATCCTCAACCACATTCACAATGTCCTCTTTGAAAATATGCCAACATGCTTTAAAAAAATCTGCATTGAAACCATTTGGCCCTAGTGCTTTGCCATTCTGCATCTCTTTGAGAACCTCGCTGACCTCCTCTTCCTCCACTAGTTTATTGAGGTTAAAATTGTCCTCTCTGGACACCAGTTTAGGGATATGCCATGTGATTCCCCTGATGAACTAATCCCTATCTGGAGTGTTTTCCCAAGCGATGTTCCGGAAATGTTGTACAAGCACAACTTCAATATCTTTATGAGTGGTCTGAATTTCCCCTCCCTCATCTTTAATCATGGAGATTTTGTTGTGAGCTCTGTTAGCCATAGTGGATCTGTGAAAAAATCTGGTATTCCGTTCTCCTTCCTTGAGCCATTGAATTCTGGATTTTTGTCTCCAAAATACTTCCTCTTGTTTGCATAAATTTTCCCAAACAAGATAGTATTTATCCGCCTGCTCACTTTTGTCGTTATCAAATCCATCATTTATCATAGCCTTGTTGAGTTCTAGCATTTTAATTTCCACTAATTGTTTTTCCTCAAAAATATTGCCAAAATCTTTCCAATTCCATTCCTTTAGTCTTAATTTAATGTGTTGTAATCTTTTCTGAAGAAGGTACATCTTAGACCCTTGTATTTGTAAGTCTTCGGTCCACCATTTTCCAACTTTACTAAGGAAATCCCGGTGGGAGAGCCAGATGTTTTCAAATCTAAAGGGTCTGTTCCTGGGAGAATCAATACCCTTGATTTCCAACTGAACTGGCCAGTGGTTTGAACCGCCAAAAGGAAGCACTCTGGCTGTGATTTCACTATTTAGAAACATCAATTCCTCTGATATCATAAACCTGTCTAACTTGGATGCTACCAGTGCCTAACCTCCTCTTTTGTTGTTCCATGTAAACAGTTCATTGCTTGAATTTGACTCAACCAAATTCATATTGTCTGTAAATGATTGGAACGCTAAGGAGTCTTTGTTGAGCACTCGGGTGCCTCCTTTTTTTTTCTGAGAGAGATTTGATCATGTTAAAATCTCCTCCCAAGATCTAAGGCATTCCAGTCTATCTGCTCCTGAGGTCACTAAGGCCTTCTAACATTTTGAGTTTATCCTCTAATTTTTTAGGACCATAAACATTTGTTACTAGGAATGTTTCTGAAACCCCAACAAGTTGAATAACCACTGATAGATAATTTCTTGATGCCTCTGCATCTAAAATGCTGATCCTTTGAGGGTTCCAAAGAGTGAGAATACACCCCACTGTGTTCTCCACTTTAAACTCTAGAAACTCATATTTAAAGAGCCATTTTCTGTTTATGAGTCTTATTTTCTGAATGGAACATTTCATTTCCTGGATAAAAATGATGTTCGACATATCTTGTTTCATTCTATAACTAAGCAATCTTTGTTTTCTTTTACTTCCTAGACCTCTAATATTCCAAGATGTAAATTTCATTTTTAAGACTTGTAAAGGAGTAACTGGTTAGATCTTTCATCTTACCCGAATCTATCATTAGCTTTCCACACTCCATCAGAAGTTCCTTCTGCTTTTTTCGTCCTCTCTTTTTACCAACATTTCTAGGAGCTAGTCCCGAGGTTGGTTTCATTATTTTCACTCCTTTGTTTTCCTGCTTGTCAGTGTTTATTCATGTTTCCGATCCTCTTTCTTGAGCCTTCCATAAAAATAATTGTTGTATTCTGTTGCAGTCCTCTTTGGGTAGTGAATCTGTCCCTCCAGTGGTGCCCTGCAACAATAACCCTTCCAGATCTAGGTGTTCCTTTTCTAGAATTTCTTGTAATTCATGTTCTTCCAGTTCTCTTTCAGTTTGGGTCATTTCCATATCCATTTCTTCTTCAGTCTCACTATTCATAGTTTCTTTCCTGTTACAAGTCTCTTTTGTTATGATGTACTTCTCCTCCTTCTCTTTTTCCTTACGTCCTTCCTCCATGGCTTGGTCTTCACTTGACGTTTCTTCCTTTTCTTCCAATACTTGAAACCTGTTCGTGTTAATCTTTTGCCCCTCATTTCCTTATGGCCTTGATCCCTTTCTGCCTCCTTTTCCTTTGCTTATCACTTCTTGAAAGCTTTCAGTATCCTTCACTGTATTAGGTTCTCCTTTATTGTCTACTTTACTAAGAGGATAGTCTCTAATCAGGTGACCATGTTCATGGCATCTACGACATCTGAACGGGATATGCTCATAATCCACCGTTTGGATCCATTCTTCATCAAAGACTTCCAGGATTAATTCCTCCGGGAGAGCGCCTGATAAATCCATATCCATGCAAATCCTGGCATAGGAAGTATATTTTCCCCTTCTAGTGGCTTCCGAAGCTTTCACAAAGTGACCTAGCTTATTTCCAATGGCCGCAAGCGATCCATGTTGCCAATAATCTAGAGGTAGGGAATAGAGCCCTACCCAAACAAGTACCAAGGTGAATGTCTCTCTTTCTGGAACGAAGTTTATTTTCCACGGCCTCATATAGAGGTCGTCTGCCGCAAAAACGTAGGGTCCTCCTTTGAATATTATGTCTTTATCTTCAAGGTTAGTAAATACCACGGTGAAAATTTTTTTTGACCCCAGATGGAGATCAATACTACCTTTGGTGTTTCCAGTGGTATTTGATCCATGTCTGTAAAGCCTATTCAGAGGGCCAAATTCCCATAAATTTGCAGATAATGGCGTACGTCCTCATATGGTCCCTGTGCTCCTACAGAGCAGGATCATTCAACACAACTCTCAGAGTGATCACTGTTTTGGGTCTGCACTGTCCCTTTTGATTTTTTTCCCTTGTTCCCTGGCTTTTGTCTTCTTCCTCTTTGTCCTTAGTGTTACTATTTGCCTTGGTCCTGGCCCCATCTAACTCCTTTTCATTATTTTTCTCCCCTTCTTCACCAGACCCTCTGACTTTACTCAGTGGTGACTTGCCTCTACCGGCAGTTGCTTCCTTGTAGGAGTGGAGCTCCCTCCTCTACTGCGCCCCATAGGGAGCAACCTTCGAGCTCCTCTGTAACCCTAACTTCGCACCTTCGAGTTCGCTCCTTCCTTCACCAATCCCAATATTTAAACAAACTTTCATACTCCTTTCTCATATTATTTTTCCTACCTTTCCACCCAACATCTTCAACTTTCATTTCATGTCATTAAAAAAAAAAACACATCATCATGAGAAACTAAAAAAAATCTACTATTTTAAATAAAGAATAAGGTTACAATTTTACTAAAATTTGTCAAATATTTTGATAAGCTTACATACACTTTTCTTTTCATAATAAAGGATAGAGTTACAACTTTATTTAAATTTATCAACCAGTATAGTTTATTTGAATTTATCAACCGGTATAGATCCATCTCAAGCAGAGATCTAACATGAACCAAGAGGGATCAAGTTTCTTTGGGTGTAAACTTTTTTCAAGAAATCTACTATTTTAAATAAAGAATAAGGTTACAATTTTACTAAAATTTGTCAAAAAATTTGATAAGCTTCCATACACTTTTTTTTTCATAGTAAAAGATATAGTTACAACTTTATTTGAATTTATCAACCGGTATAGATCCATCTTAAGCAAAGATCTAACATGCACCAAGAGGGATCAAGTTTCTTGGGGTGTAAACTTTTTTTTACCAAAAAAACATGTATTACTCACACAATTTTTTTTTTTACTTCTAATTATTTTACATGAAATTGTATAAGTCATATGGACAAGTAACCAAACATACATGGCATATTCATTTTTGTTTTATTATATTGGATATTGTTTTTTTTATTTAGATAATATTGTTTTTTTTATTTAGATAATATTCTATTTTTATTTTATTTTAGAGGGACAGTGGTTTAACTCTAGATTGAGCACGGACTAAATTACACATGGACCTCTTCATATTGGGCTATAATATTTTTGTTTTCTCCTTAACTATTATTTTTATATTTTTTATCTAAACGAATAAAAAATATTATTGTTGTTATTTATTATTTTGCTATTTTAGATAATAAAAAATAATTTTATAATCATTTGGGTCTATCTATGGTGGTTGGAAGGAATGGTTGTTATCCTCTCTACCCATATCCAAATGAGAGATTGAGTTGGACTATATTGTTGTAATCTCTTAGAGTCTTGTCGTTAGAGTCTTGTTGTTAAATGACCTTGAACTTTGAAGAATACCTTACCCTTACCTATAGACTAGAGTGCAAAGTACTTAATTAGATGAGAAAATTGATCTTAAACATTAAAAAATATCTGACACTTATTCATAAACTAGATAATAAAATATTTGGTTACATACAAAGAACAAAAAAAATCAATTTTATTAATATTTACTTTGCTAAAAAAAATTAACTAAAAAATTACATTCTTTATAACTCTAGACAAATAAAAAATTATACATTCACGACAATTTTTTCCCTCAAATTCTATCAAATATATGCATATACTTCACAATATTTTACATTCATGTTATGTACATACAATAAGTTTCCTATAACACAATTAATGAATCTCTATTTTCTTCAAACTACAACATTTTTGCCACCAAATTCTATCAAATATATGCATCTACTTCACAACATTTTACATTCATATTATGAAAAATGTGCATACAATAAATTTCCTATAACACAATTAGTGAGTCTATATTTTCTTAAAACCACGAATCAAAAATTTTTAACCCCTTATCTAAAAAGGTTAAATGGACGTCAAAGTTTTTTTTATCAAAATATTTTTTTATCAAAGGTTATATTTTTATCAAAATATCGACACTGTCAAAGTTGCCCGGCTGTGACTGAAGCTGACCACGGGGACTCTCCGACCTCATACGCCATTTGAACACGTAGTTGGATAAAGGTTGAGTCGCCGAAACCTCCATGCTAGGCGTCGACTAAAGCGAATCAACGTGTTAAGTTGAAGGCCGTACAGAATCAGGATGGTCGACGACTCATCACCTATTAGGAGATGACTATTGTCTGTTGCTGGAGGCTGGCGGACCCCACAATGGTTCTTTGGGTCCTACCCACTTCAGGCAATTATTTAGTGTTTGTAGAATTATAGTTTTGACTATAGTTTAAACATGCGCAAGTCAGTAATATATATATATATATATAATATTTTTTTCCTTAATTCAAACTATTAAAATTATGAAATAATGTTTATTGAAATTATCTAATTAAAATATATCATTTTCCTTTAAAATAAGGGAGGTTTACCATAACTCATGTTTCACACACCAATTAGGCCTTTTGCAACAGATCCAATGAAAAAGATCCAATTTTTTGGGCCAAAATCCATTGAAACAGCATATGATGGTTTGCTTTTCATAGTTGTTACATACCTTCTCTGTTTCTGCTGTATCGATTGTTAATTCTGGTGTATGTTGTAGTTGCTCTACTATGTATGGACTTGGTTTTGTTCTGACTTGCTTAGGAGCTGTTGGAGGAGCTTTTCCCCCTTGTAAAATATTCTTGTAAGATGTTCCTTCACTTCTGTGCTGTTGGTGTGGATCTGAGATGTGATTTGATTTGGACCCACTGCCTCCTTCTGTTGATTTGCTAGTTGCAGCACCTCCTCGTAGTCTCATATTGAGAATGATTGTAGATCCTGGCTTGATGTTGTAATCCTTCATGGATCTGAAGTCCTGTAGCGATCTACCCCCTGTTACTAGGTGTTGCTTGCCAGCCAGGTAGTCGATCTGATTAGCGATGTTGTTTTTCAAATCTATTACACTGTCTATAGCATAAGCCCAGATCAATGTTGTATTCCCCATGGCCGCTCTAACGAAGATTTAAAAGCGATTTGGGATTATCTCTGCAAGGCTAGGACTGGCGATCTACGATCGTGAACCAGTCTGGAGATCTTCCCTTTCTGCTAAAGTAGCATCAGTTACTTCCACCCCCATGGTCTTACAGAGATTGAGAGTGGTCTTTGCAATTGACAACCTCTGTTTCCCGGATACGCACTCAGCTATCTTCGAGAACTCAACCAGCCAAATACGCTCCCATCCATCTGTCAAATCCCTGGCTGGCCTCTCCAAGTTTGCTTTGACGGTCCCTTCGACCCTGAACATAGGCTTCTCAATTAATTTTGTGTCTTCCCCATTTTCCAGATCCAGGCCAAACAAATCTGCATCAGATCTGTGGAGAAAGACCTGGCCTTGGCGCCAGACTCCCTTCCACCAGGGTGTTGGTATTAAGGAATTGTCGTGTTTTGCCGCCGCCCCCTTGACTATCGTTGGGCACTTGCTCCTGGTCGTTGAAGGCTTGATGCAACCTATCTCTGCCTTGATCACATGAACAGAGTTGTGGAGCGGCCATGCCTTGAGGAACTCCGCCACGTCTGACCTGTGGAAAGAAGAATCTGCAATAAATAAGACAGATCTTGTTCCAGATCTAGACCATAGCACTGCTCGTGGCTCGAGATCTATTCGCCCAACTACGTGAAGGCTTCAATCTAACCCTGGGAAGTTCCCCTCCTCCGTTTGCAGGATGTCGGCAACAGTAATCGTTGCATAAACCCTAGCCATGGCGTCGATCTTCCTTCTTTGTTGTTAAAATACAAAGTATTAACAATTGCATTTAAAACAAAAGAAAAATCATTTGAAAAAACAATTTAAACAATAAAAAATTATATTTTTATTTGGAAAAAAAATAAAAAATAAAATGTTTAAACTTATCATTTTATTTAAAACATATTCTTAAATATTAGTAGTCTAACCATATAAATTAAATAGTTGGCAAATGTCAATGTGTTAAGCTCCATTAAATTTTTACCAACCGCTGCCTACAGTTATGCAGTAAACTGCAGTCTTTCCTTAATTTCTGGAAACCAACTGCAGTAATTTCCTTAAATTAAGGAAATCAACTGCAGTTAATTAATTTTCTTGTTGGGAGCTTCTGAAGTTGGTCCCATTACTCCATCTGGAGTTCTCTTACCTTGATCTGTGGGAACACCTGACACATAGCCATTAAGAAGTTTGATGGAGCCTTGGCTATAAATTCACTTGTTTGGTTCCCAAGCTAGCATGCTCAATCCCCTTCAGTTTGTTTACACCCATCTAGCTGAGGAGAGCAGAGCTTGGAAGTGCCTTCAGACTTTCTGTATTCTTTTCTTTTGCTTGGATTGAAGCTGGAGTGTGTTTTTCAGTTAAGAAGTAGTGGACTGTGGTTTGCAGCAAGAGCGTTATCAATGGTTGGAGGTAATTTTTTTTTTTTTTTTTTGGGCATTAAACCTTCATTCCAGTTTAACAATTCTTTAAGTTTTTCCGCATATAGAATCGCTGTTATAAAGTTACATTGGTATCAGAGCAAGGTTTATCTCTGCCTTGGAACGCCTTTTGCCAATTTCTACTGTACATGTAATTTTTTAACCTACACGAATGCGAAATTGCAATTTTTGCTGTAATTCACTCTGTTGCAATTTTGTTGTAATTTCTTTTGGAATGCCGTCTACTCTTGTTTTTTTTTCGCTGAGCTATCAATGTATTCCTTCATTTGGGCTAGAATTTTGAGTTTATGGTTCTTTCTCTGCACTAACAAGTAATTCATTCACCAGAGGCATTGCCGATTCAATCATATTGTATTTTTTTCTCCTGCAATTTATTTGCTTTCTGGATTTAGGGCCATTTCACATACGAAAACACAAAAAGGCTATTTTTCAGGATTGATTTACTTCGCTGGTTTTGTTAAATATATTCATTATGTTAAAACATTTGAATTAGAAACTACTGCGTCTGATGATATCTTAAACAAGATCGTTGTCTACCTCAAAGGGATTTAGTGTGTTTAAATTTGAACATTTTCCATAATTCATTTTACTTTATTTCAGTCCTTTTTTTTCCCAAAGGAATTTTATATTTGGAAAATTTAAAGGATACCTTGCCACGTCTATGGACGGCATTCCTTGTTAACCTGTTGGCATAATTTACTGTGTCTCATCAAGGGGAATTCATACTAAACACCTACTGACACGAAACTAGCTAAATTCCCAATAACATTAGTGACAATGGTTTAAGTTAATCACATTTTATTTGAATCTAACCAATAAAAATAAAAATAAAAATTATCACATAGATATTTATTCTTTTTAACTTTTTTAATTATTTTATCAAATAGACATTATCATCATATAGCATTTTTGCATGAAGATATTCTTGTCACATAAATGGTTTATTTCTCATTCGGGCATTCAGTTTTTGATTCTATGTTTATTCCGCATGAAGTTCAGATTTAGCGTTGTTGAAATTTAATTTTAATTTTATTTATCTTTTGAGCAAAATAGCTTGTTTGTTGGTCTATTTTTTGTTTTGTTTTATAAACTTAAGGACGGAGCCTGAAGTCAAGCCAGCTAGCCTTCAAACTGCATTTGTTATGCAAGTGCAAAGTAGATCAATGCTGCTTCAGTCAATCTCCGGGTTTTGTTTATAAATTGAACAATCGATTTGCAGTCATTTATGGTAATGTTGACTGCTTTAACTTTAATTTTGATTTTGTGAAGAATTATTACTATTGTTTACCATAATTTTGACAGTTATATGGAGTTTATTTAAAATGTCATTTTGACTTACTCCTTTCAGTAAACATTATGTTTACTCTGGTTAAGTTTTGTTTATGCAATTTATGTAAAAAATAATGTCTAGTGATCCATATAATTTTAATTAATTAGAGAATAGCCACAACATCTTTAATTAAATAAATATATATTTTGATTGGTTAGATCACATAAAGATTATTTAGACATTAAATTGTAATTAATTAGACTAAATATAATAAATTTTATCCCACAGGAATTTTTATTATATTTATGTAATTAATTAGGATAAAATTTCATAACCTGCCCACAGGAGTTATGAATTAATAGTTTTATCATATAGTTCAAAACAATGAATAATTGAATCTGTTTGAATTAAAAATTTAACCCACAGGTAATTTTTATGTCATTAGATTCAATTTTGAGCATGATTTACATTGGTAAAACATGAAATTTTATTAAGCCTCAATTTTAACATAAGCATGTGATTTTTAATTTTGATGCAATAGTATAACCTGCAAATTTCTCCGAAATTCGTTGTGACATTCCCGAACTTAAGGGAGATAACTATAAGGTTTGGAAGGAGAGGATTCTCCTTCATTTGGGGTGGATGGACATAGATTATGCTATTAGGAAAGATGAACCACCGGCACTCACTAATACCAGCCTGCGCGGACATCACGCTTTATGAAGCGATGGGAGAGATCATTGTCAAAGCATGATGTTCGATTAAGAACTAAAATTTCCAGCTGGTATTCGTATGGTTCCGTTGATCAGCATGAAAGGCCGAGCTTGTTGAAGGCCATTGACGATCAATTCGTCACTTCAGACAAGGCACTAGCAAGCACCCTAATCATGAAGTTCTCATCCCTAAGGCTCACCAGTGTGAAAGGTGTGCGCGAGCACATCATGCAGATGAGGGACACTATGGTTCAATCGAAGAAACTCAAGGTTGATATATCAGAGTCCTTCCTAGTGCACTACATCCTGAACACCCTTCTGCACCAATATGGACCTTTCAAAATCTCATACAACACACATAAGGATAAATGGTCAATTAATGAACTCATGACCATGTGTGTTCAAGAGGAAGAGAGGCTGGTGATGGAACTGGGAGAGAGTGCAATGCTGGCAACGCGTGGAAAGGGCAAATCTCAAGCCAATCGGAAAGGGAAAAGTAAAGTACCACCCCAAGCCGGTATCAAGAAGGATTTCAAGTGTTTCTTCTGTAAAAAGAAGGGACACGTGAAGAAGGAATGCGCCAAATTTCAGAAATGGCTTGCGGACAAAGGTAATTTGATCTCATTGTTTGTTATGAATCTAATATGGTTAATGTTAATATTAACACATGGTGGATTGA
Organism: Pinus taeda; assembly: GCA_000404065.3. Classification (NCBI taxonomy): domain Eukaryota; kingdom Viridiplantae; phylum Streptophyta; class Pinopsida; order Pinales; family Pinaceae; genus Pinus; species Pinus taeda. The sequence goes on from APFE031333226.1 coordinate 58,610, forward strand.
TTCTGGATCAACAATTCACATTTCGAATTCCTTGCAGGGTTTGCAAAACCTAAGGAAACCAGTGGGAAGTGAGCAAAGCATCTTATCAGGAAACAAGATGGGCTCGCAAGTGGAAGCTATAGAAACATGTTATTTAACTTTAAGTAGTGGCTTTGTTTTAGAATTAGAAAAGACCTTTTATGTTCCAAGTTTTTCTAGAAACTTGATTTCAGTTTCAAGGCTTGTACCTTTTGAATATTCCTTAAACTTTTCAGAAAAATCTTTCAGTCTATTTTATAAATCTGATTATGTGGGGAATGGTATTTTGTCTAATGGTCTTTACTGCATTAATTTACAAAAAAATGTCACTTATGATTCAATGCATTTTCACACTGGCACTAAAAGATGTGTTATTAAAGAAGATTCCTCTAAATTATGGCACCGAAGACTAGGTCATATCTCCATAGAAAGAATTAAAAGATTGGCAAATGAAGGGGTACTTAATACTTTGGATTTTACTGATTTTGAGACGTGTGGACTGCATAAAGGGAAAGCAGACCAACAAGTCAAAGAAATGTGCCAATAGGAGTTCGGACATATTATAAATCATACATACTGATATATGTAGTCCAGACATGGACTCACATGGTCAGACATACTTCATCTTCTTTATAGATGATTACTCACGATATATGTATCTCTACATGCTTCATAAAAAGAGTGAAGCATTAGATGCCTTTAAGATCTTTAAGGCTGAAGTAGAGAAATAATGCGGCAAGAAAATTAAGATCGTGAGATCAGATAAAGGTGGAGAATATTATGGTAGATACACAGAAGATGGACAAGCACCTGGGCCATTTGCTAAATTTCTTCAAGAGCATGGGATTGTTGCCCAATACACCATGCCTGGTTCACCCGACCAGAATGGTGTAGCAGAAAGAAGAAATCGAACATTATTGGACATGGTGCGGAGTATGCTTAGCAGCTCCAATCTTCCTAAATCCTTGTGGACTGAAGCACTTAAGACGACGGTGTATATATTAAACCGAGTTCCAACCAAGGCGGTTCCTAAAACGCCATTTGAATTATGGAAAGGTTGGAAACCGAGTTTGCGACATATGCGCGTTTGGGGATGCCCGTCTGAAGTGAGAATTTATAATCCACAAGAGAAAAAGCTGGACCCAAGGACCATTAGTGGGTATTTCATTGGATATGCTGAAAAGTCTAAAGGTTACAGATTTTATTGTCCATCTCACAGCACTAGGATTGTGGAATCAAGAAATGCAAATTTTCTTGAAA